>PVKC010041265.1:0-12131 GCA_004027635.1 Crocidura indochinensis | reverse complement strand
AAACTTGTTTCTGGGATTCTCATTTAATTCCTTTGATAACTTGTCTTTTTCACATTCTATAATCACATTGTTTAACTACTATACCTTAAATAAAATCATTACTTCTAGTGAAGCAAAACCTCTTTGTTTCTTGTTCTTTTTTCCAAACATGTTTGGCTAGGCAGAGAGCTTTGTTCTCTCAAATGGATTTAAACATCAGTGTGTCAAGGTGTATGAAAAATCCTATTGTGTTTTCTACTAGAATCACCTTGAATTTATAGATGACCATGGCATTGTGACTTTGTCCACATTGTACTAATATATTTAAATAAAGAATCGGTATGTCCTCCAGCATTTAATACCAAACCACAAATAGCATGTGTACATCAATTCCAAATCTAATGGGATTCTTCAAGAGATATGAACCTATGTTGTAAGTACTTTAGAAAGAAGAGCAGGTGGTGTTTAAAAATGGAAAAGAATTTGGAGAGGATTCAATTTTAAAACAGAAATAGGGAATGAGCAAAAAAATATGTAGTGATGGCAGGAAATGAAATGACATCTTATCAGCGGTATGGATGGGACTAAGGGGTGCAGAGAGGAAATCACACAAGAATGCTAGTAGCAGTGTCTGACTATTCAATGTCCTGAAATTGGAAACTTTTTCAGTGAATTTCAAATGGTAACCCTTTCCCGCAAATAACAAATAAATTAGTTTCAAAAAACACTGCCAAGCTCTAGAATTTGCCAGTTTAAATGGCCTGTGCCAATGCATTCTTATACAGCCTACTTTCTTCTGCCAGCTTCATTGCTGATTGGATCCTGATGGATGGCATTGCTTTGTCCCACTGCAGCACTTTATAAATTACATAATGTTGTGATCTAGAGCACAATGGCCATTCCTATATATATTTTTTACAGTAGTTAGTCTGACTGGAAACAAATGATTTCCCTAATAGCAGTCCTGTGAATGATTATTGATCTCTGCTTTCTTCTCTAATAAATGTGTCAACAAGGTATTAAAAAAGATGTATATGTTTTTATGAGAGTAGACGTTTTTGTCACAAACAAAATTTACTATTTGCATGTACTTGTGCTATCATACATTAAAAATACTAAATAAAATAAATTGATATCAGGGGAATATCAATAGCACTGTAAATATTCATTAGATATACATTACTATTTGTCATAAACTAAAGTAGTATTTATGTCCTTAATATTTATCTTCATTATTCTTTTTGAAGACCATTTGTATATATATTATTTTATTTTATTTTGGGGCCACACTTGGTGATGCTTGGGGCTAATCCTGGTTCTGTACATGGCTATTGTCACCTGGTGGTGTTTAGGGAACAATGAGGTGCTTGAGATCAGACCCAGGCCTCAGGTATGCAAAGATTAGACTACATATTTTGAGGTAGCTCTCCAGTTCCAGAAAATTTATATTTTTTAAATAAAAGTATGTGGTATAGATTTAGCAATATTTAGGTAATAAAAGGTTATCAAAATTTTCTTTGTATACAAAAGTCCCCCAAACTTCAAGGTTATCTCTTACTGTAATATGAACATGGTTGAATTTGATAGAATTAAATGTAAATCAAAACTTTGTATGAGGTGATTAAATATTTTTTCAATAAACATGAAAGGTCTCCATCTACACCTAAGCTAAAAAAAATGTGTGATAATTTGTATAAGAACTTGAAATCACCACCCCCGCTTTTTTTCCTTTTTCAACAGAACCATAGAACATGAATCAGCTTGTTCTGCCTCATAATTTGAGGAAACAAAAAGTGGATGGTACCAGGGGCAGCATTCTCATGAACACTGAGTGGAAAGTAAAAAATAAACCCGACCCAAAGTCATCGATAATAGAATCAAAAAACCCAAACTACAACAGCTATACACAAAAGGGATCTGTTATACTAGCATTCCAGGGGGCTAAGAGTGAAAATATGTGATGCATGCTGGGAACTATGGCAGAGGGAGGCCAACACTGGTGGTGGAAATTTCCCTAATTCACTGTCACTATATACCTTAGCTATAACTGTGAATTCACAGTTGTAATTCACACTGGTCTCAATAAAAATTATATATATATATATATAAACTTGACAATGGATAGTAAAAGATGTAGATATTGGTTACATTAGCACTGAGAGGTGTACAATGTTCATTTTAAAAAGGGGTTCTATTATTTGGTTGAAATAAACAAGTAAAAGTATTTTCTAATTTGAATACTGTAGAGGTGTTTATTATAACCTAGTGTGTATGACTCTCTTCTGTCATTTAATAATATATTTCCACTCTCTACTTACCTAAAGAATATCTCAAAATGCTTTGCTTCTTAGATCATCTTACTCACAGATTTTTATCAATATTCCTTCAGTTTAGAATGATATTTACTTGCCATCTCCTCCTATTCCATGCTGATGTCATCCTATATTTCATCTGATTACTAAACTTCACTGTTCACTCTGAGTTAAGCACTATTTTAACCATATGCCATCAATTAACATATTACACTCATATAAAAATCTGATAAAGAATGTAATATTATTATCCCTGTTTGGCTTATGGAAAAGCTGAGACACTGAAATTTTAAATAACTAGTACAGGACACAAAGTCATATTAGATTAAAATTCAATTTCAGTATTTATAGGATAAACTATTATAATTTCCATGATATTTTGCCTCTCCAGTTTCATACTTAGTGTTCTCTTAATATTATTTTTCTAGCCAGGAAATCTTTTTCCAAATGTCCACAGAACCACTTGTATACTTCTTCTTTGTAGGTTTTATTTTGTTTCTTTCAGTAGATATTAAAACAATATGAAGTTTTTTATATAGAATTTTGATCTGAGATTAGACAGATGGAGGTCTGATTCCTAGGTCTTCCATGAAATGACTATATGGTAAATTTTATAAAGCATGGGAGCTCAGTTTTTTTATCATTAAATTGAAGATAATAGTTGATTTATCATAATGTTAAAATAGGACTAGATGCATTAACTACATTGTTTCTTAATAATGATTGTTATTATGGTAATTTTTATCTGTATACTATCCTAGAAGTAGAGACCAATTTGATTTATAAATAAGGCTATGGGAGTTACAGATAATTCAGGTTATGTACTAAATTTCCCTTCTAGTGACACATTTGTTTCTTCTACTCTGTAGCTAAAACCTATCATAAAATGTCCTTTCAATAAGATATGTCATCTGAAATTTAGGGTTTTATGGGTAATAACTTTGTCATCTTAGTTGTTCTATCAATTAAGATTATATAGCGTATTAGTTAGGGCAGATTATTGGAGATATTTTATGCATTTATTAATTTTGAACTGAAGGAAGAAGGATGTGTGGAGATAGAGAATTATTTAAGTACTTGAAATAGTCCCTTAAAGCAGAGTGAAGGAGCTATTGTAGAGTGGCAATCCTGGCCATTGAGTTGCTCCATGACCTTCAAGGCATTATTCTATCTTTGCCCTAAAAAAGAGAAGAACAAAACTCTTACTTCTTTTCTCACCCCTAGTGTGTTTCTGTATGTCTGTGGAAAAAGAGATGTAACCCACACATCACCTTTGTGGATAAAGTTTGGGAGGTAGTGGGAGGTAGGTAGCATAGTTCTAAAGTTTCTTCTTTCAAAATGTGAACTTTATGTTACAAAACTGAAGTCTTTGTAAGTAGACTCAGAAGCCAAAATGGAAAGACCACCTCTCAAAAGAATAAAGCTATGTATACGGAAATCCATATAGTGTAAAAACCATAAGAAATATATCATGCCACAGAATAGTAGAAAGCTATGATATTGTGGCCAGATATCCAAATTAGATACCACAGTTTCTTGGAATATGGGAGAATGTTCCCTTAGTTCAGGAAATACTTTTTAATATACAATTACTGATAATCAATATATTGAGGAGAAACACTTGTGTATCTCTATGACCAATATAGTCTCTTTGTACTAGTAAAACAATCTTTTAAAATGAGAATATAGATTGTTCAAATCTCTTCAATGGTTTTCCATTGTTCATTTTAATATTATTAACTAAAATGATATTGTTACAACCTACAAATTTATCCTGGATGAAAATTCATATTTCCTTTGTAAAATCAATCAGCCTTCTTCTTACTATTTATGATTACAGATCCAGCGGTTTCTTGTCACTTAAGTGTACTCACCAATTTTTTAACTAAGACTGTCAGATTTGCTATTCTCTGAACCTATTAAGACATTTCCCAAAGACATTTAAAGACGGTTTCTTCTATCTTTAAGATATTCATTTAAATGGCATCATTGCCCAGTGATTTTTTATTGTATATCATTAGCCCTATTAGTAAGTACTCATAAAACTATTCCTAACATTGTTTGATTTAAGTTATATTTTATTGACTTGTTCCATGTGTGTATGGTGATTTTTTTCTGTAGATAGATGTTAATTTTCCTTATCATTACATTATAGATAATGCTTAGTTTAAAATATAGTCTATAGGAAACCGTTAGCACTTGATTAATAAAAAATGAATGAATCAATAGTCTTTTCTATTTGATAAGGATATCTATGGAAGCTCTATTAACAAATCAGTTTGATGGATAGGAGCTCCTTGTCTATACCTTCATATGCTTATGAAAGTTCTTCATTTTAATACTCACTTATATCTTTCTGCTTTAGGACAAAGGTGTGATCAGAAGTCAACTGAGAGTTGGACTTCAAGCAGAAGTATGCTACTGATAGTGCCAGTGATAAAAAGTATTGGTGGAATATTTAATGTTCCCAAATTTGGGGTACAATGTTGAACCAGATTTGATCTTCTTATCACATTTTACAATTTTGCATGTGGAAGTTGTCTTATATATAGGTTATTTTAGTGTGAGAGCTTTAAGAAACCAGCATTACACAGTAAGTGTAATTGTAATACTGTGTACTAAGTATTATGGGTAATACTTCACTCTTAAACTATCATTTAAAAAGTATGAGACTATATAGCCTCTAAAGTAATCTGTTCTGAGTAAGCATCGAACTATGTATTTTTATATACTTATTTCATACAAAAAATCTATAGTGAAACTAGCCAATGTATTTATTCTGAGGCCACATGTATACTAGATATCATAAATACTTCTGGGAATAAGACAGATAAAAACCTATATTTCACATGAGAAAGAGACATTAAATTTCTTTAACGTAATATGTCATATTCTTTAAGTATAATGGTGGAAGAGGTGTGATAAAATAGAGAATCTAGGGAACTAGGTTTAGTCATTTTAGATAGGCTGATGAAGGGTGGCCTTCTGAGCATGTGCTTTTTGATTTGAGGCTTGAGTGATGGTCATGTGTTGCCCATAGGAAAGCTAGAAGAAGAAGCTAGAATCAAAAAGTAGGTGTCCAGATTGAACCAGGGAAGAACAAGGGAAACCAGTGCAGCTGAACCTAGTAGAGATAGATATAAAAGAAGGTCACAGTAATGGAACATGTCAGACCTTATGAACAATGGTGGAATTTAAATAATATTTTAAAAAAGAACAAGAGAAAGTCACTGACCTATAGGAGGTATAGTGCTGAAAGGATCAGATTCATATTTTAAGGGCTTGCTGCAAGAAAGGAAGTAATTGTATAAAAGAACATGAGTAAAAGATTTAATGATCCTCAGCTCACTTCTTGATATGCTCATCCACTTATAATAATTCAGCTCAGCAGAAATGTGTTGAGTAACCTCTATGTGCCAAGCACTGTGCATAAATAAAAAAAAAGTTGGTGCTGCTGGGTTTTATAAACAATATCACTGTTTTTTTTTATTTGAAGGATGCAACAGTCATATTTTTCAAAATTGATTTCTTTATTCATTTTCAATTTCCTTTTCATAATTAACTAACTTGGAAGCAAATGTTTGGGGTCCTTTTAACCTGCTCACCTCAAACCCTCTTTCTCTTTTTGAGCAGATCTCTAATTTCCCAAAGTAGTGCGTGGCTGTGGCATATAGTACTTATCCTAAAGAAGCAGGTTCTGCTGGGGGTTCATGCTTGAGTCCATTTTCCTTATCTTTCTCAAATGGCCGAAGTTAACTGATTTGAAAAGGCCTCATTTTAAATTACATTCCTTCAGTGAAAACAGAAATTAACACTTAGAGACATCTATATGCTAATGATTGTAGCTCAGGGAATTCACTTCTAACCTTTTCAAAAGGCTCTGGTAAAGAGCCATTTCACTTGAAAGCAACTTAGTAAAACTGGTAGATTAATTAAATACCATAAAATTTCCTTAAAAAATCTTTATTTCATTTATCATTTATGCCATTATTATTTTCTCTCTCTTTTTTGAGCATTACCTTGGCTCAGATGGTACCTTTGAGGACATGTTGTTTAGCAGATTATTTGACATGAATAATGCAAAATCCATTACTCAGTAATGCAATACCATGAGTTTGGATAATAGTAAAAGAACAAAAGACAAAGGAAATCTGTTCATCCTAACTTATGTAGCAGCTTTGTGCATATTTTGTTTAAAGTGACCTTCCCTCTGTTAGTGAAGCCCTGGACAAAGGCATGAGACCAAGCAGAGTGAATGAAGTCTGTTGAAATGTGAATTCCCACTAGCAAATTTTGTCATATGCCCTTGCACAGTGAACAAATTGCACAACTGTGCATGACTTCCCTATGTGACTATCTGCCTTCCTTATTTTACTTACCTATATTCATTAATCTATACTTATCTCCATCCATGACTTCATATGCCTTTTAATTCTTTTAATTCTTTTAATTCTACATTTAGGAATAGACTTCTCTAGGTCAAGTTGTTTGTTTTCTTTTTGTAATCACTTTTTGAATGAGAAATTTTAGTATATAAAATATATATTGGTATATAAAATAGGTATACAATTCTAATATTGTTTGATAATAAAACATGAATAAATTTATTTTAAAACACATTAAAATTATTTTTGTTTGGCTGTATACCACTCTTGGCTTACTCAACGTTTATTCCTGGCTCTATGCTATGTATGGGATCACTCTTCTCTGGTGTGCAGGGGGTATCATGGATTAAATCCAGGTCTGGCACATGTATAGTAAGTGCTTAACTTCTGTATTATCTGTTGGGCTCCTTTAAAACTATTTTAAGACCAATGTAGTCAGTTTCCATATGGTGTCAATATCGACATTTTAAGAAGCTAGATTCTAGATTAACCATGTTCTAAAGCAATGTTCTTCAACATTTTTCTAATTTTGGTCCTTTCCATGCATTTTTTTCCTGTGGCCCCCATTCTGTTAGTAGACCATCTAGTTTTATACTGTGAACCCCATTTTCATTTTTCTCACCTGTGGTCTCCTTGTAATCCTAAGGGTCCCTGAGGGATCATGACATATATATATATATATATATATATATATATATATATATATGGTCTAAAGCTGCTTTAAAGAATAAACTCTGCTAAGGATTATGGACTAGGATGCTTTTTGATAAACTACATGAAGAGGAGAGAGCATGCAGTGAAGGAGGGCAGGGTCTGCAAGGGGAGAGGGCAAGGAAATCTAAATAGTCGATGTCATTTTCACATCATTCTATTTCTTCTATATTTTGAATAAGCAATCACATGATAGGACATGGGGTTTAAGATTAAGATTTGTTTGTGAATTCTATTTCTCCCTGACATGTGCTACTTGCTTCTTATCAGCTTTACAAGCCCTAATTTTATCACTTGAAAATAGATACTACACTATTTTGGGGGAGAATATAAAGTGTTTGATAACATGAGAGGCTCAGACTACTCAGTCAAAACAATATTTATTTATTTATTTATTTATTTTGGTTTTGGGGTCATACCCGGCAGTGCTCAGGGGTTACTCCTGGCTCCATGCTCAGAAATTGCTCCTGGCAGGCACGGGGGACCATATGGGGCACCGGGATTTGAACCGATGACCTTTTGCATGAAAGGCAAATGCCTTACCTCCATGCTATCTCCCAGGCCCCAGTCAAAACAATATTTAAAGCTCTGAGAATAATGTTTTAAAAAGTAACAATTAAAAATAAAGCATATTTTATTATCTAAGTAGAAAATACTTTATGAACAGTTTTCTAAATAGTGTTCATGGTGCTTCCGTCATACTTTATTTTCCCTTGGCCCACCCTCTCAAATATGGCACACTGATCCTCAAAGAATAAATATTAATAAATAAGTTTAGGGACTAAAAAGATAGTAGAGTGGGGCAGGGTGTTTGCCTTGCATGCAAAACTAACCTGGGTTCTCAAGACCTGGCATTACATTTAGTTCCCAAAGCACTACCATGAGAATTCTTGAGTACAGAGCTAGGAATAACCCCTGTGACGCCCAAATTAAAATTAAATAAATTAGTGAACAGTGTATATATATATATATTTGTTAATTACCTAAATATAAAATTAAATGAGTTTAGATAAATATCTATTCCCATAGAAATTTTACCACAGAAAAGCTCATTAATATATACATAATCCCACAAAGGTTTTTGCACATATTTTTAAATTTGTCACAGTTCCTTAAATTTTACTGCCTTATTGCCAAATGACCACTGATCATTTTGACAAATAGAATAGTTGGCATTTTCTAGAATTTTGCAAAATTCTATATGGTATACTCATTAGAGTTAATATTATTTTGATGGATTTAACTTACTTATAGCTATTTTTAGTGTATATTTTCAAAGAAAAAACCCTATTTTTTGTGTTTTTAGTTACATCAGATAGTGCTTAGAGATTATCCTATCTCTGTACCTGGAAGGCTCTGGAAATTAAATTTGGGTTGGCCATTTTCTTTCTTTTTTTTTTTTTCTTGTTTTGGTTTTTGGTTTTTGGGTCACACCCAGCAATGCTCAGGGGTTATTCCTGGCTCTACACTCAGAAATCACCCCTGGCAGGCTCGGGGAACCATGTGGGATGCTGGGATTTAAACCAGCGACCTTCCACATGTAAGGCAAACGCCTTACTGCTGTGCTATCTCACCGGCCCCGGGTTGGCCATTTTCAAGGCAGGCACCTTACTCACTGTACAATCTCTTGGGCCTCTCAGAGAAAATATTTTGATCCCATCAAAAAATTTTTATGCCCAAGTAACATCTGTACTGCTGCATGTATAAATAATGTGTTCTTTTCTTATTGAATCCTATTTTACTCTATAATTATACTTCTATTATATATCCACTTACCTATCTGGACAATTTGGATTATTTCTAGGTTTTGCTTGCTACAAATTGGGCATCCTCTTAATTCTCAAGACAGTTTGCCTTGAGCACCATTCCATCACTCTCCACCTTCTTCCACATTGCTTAATTGAATACTTGGTTTAATTATCTCTTTCAAGAAAATTTAACCAACCATAGTCTTTGACTCCAACTGTGTCTATAACTTCTCTACTCTTTACTAATTTACTCCCTTGCCCCATTTTCAAAATTGAGCTTTTTATAGGGTGGTGGGAAGGTACTTTAGTTGTGGTAAAAAAATATAACTATTGTGTCAAATCTTCAACTTTCAGACATTGTCATAAATTGTCAAATTTTTATTGGTAAGGAAAGAATAGAAGTAAGAAAAAATACTAAAGAGCCAAACAAATAAACACCAAGGCACTTAAATTAGTCCTTCTAACAAATGTGGTTATTTCTAAGCTATAACTAATTTTTCCTTCTCTCCTGCTATATACACAGAGATAAAATGTTCCCTTTTGCCTTAGACATGATATTAGAGGCTCTTGAAAGAATTGCTGGCCAGAAATCCTAAGGCAAGATCCCGTTGAGCCTGCTTGAGAACAGGGCTTTCTCAGGTAGGATTCCACTTGTAAATCCCAGCTGTCAAACTGTGATGAACAGAGCCTCAGAAGAATAAGAGAGCCTAAGGGAGGAGTCAGTAGAAGTGTATGTTGCTAACTGCAAGGCAGGGCAGGTGGTTATCACTCCTTTAATAGGTCCAACTTGATTGGAGAGCTCCTTGTTGATGCTAATGAGGCTATTTTTATACTTAGAGCTATATTATTCCCAGCAATTGTCATGGTTACACTGACAAAAGAAAAAGGCGAATGGTAAACTTTCCGAATAAAGGAGATGGCATGGAATTGAAATCATATCACCATCTATCAACAAATCCTTTCTAAAATTGCTGATAATATCTTTCTTTAGGTCCTTTCTGAAATTCTTACTTCTGAGACTATAATCTTCCACTGACATGAGTCTCCTCATCTGTTACTATGAACAGGTTGAATTCCCTATTATCTAAGCGTCCTTTGAATGTTGAAAATTTGATGATTCAATGATTATTTAATCTATTTCTTAGTGATTGAAGTTTTTGTGTTTACTGTACATAGACAAAGAGGTGACTTTTACATCAGAAAATTTTAAATTTTACTTGTATTACAAGCTGGGTTTCAAAAGGAAGAGAGTGAAGATAATTGAATTAAGTAAATTGATCTTTGATATATTTTGGTCCATATATTGTAATGGGCTATTTAGTTAAACACTGTGTGGGGAGGGCATTAAAGCATTAAATCCTGCTGGCCCTGGTGAGAGAAAGGTTCAGCTTCAGATTCTTGACAGACTTGCTTATTTCAAGAAGGATAACCCATGTTAGCACCACTTCTTTAGAAATGTGGTTTTCAGACACTATTTGGCAGAAAGTATCAAGCTAATATGGTAAATATGTTCTCACTTGCCATTTGTCAAACCTGTGCCCAATCAAACCAGGATGCTCATCTCTTGACTTGAGCAGACCTTATGGAGTATTAATAGAATGGATCATAATACTCTCAGAGAACAGAAAGACAGACTCTCATGAACAGTTTATTTAGGTTGTTATATATCTGTGGCAAAAATGAGTTAATCTGTATCTTATTCTATAACTTTACATAGTACCATCAACAGAAAACAATCATAATGTTAGGCATAACTTATAGTTTAAGTGCGATCATATTGTTTGAATTTTATGTATTAAGAAATATGGAATCTCAAGCAAGTTAGGAAAGAAACACAACAACCATGGTGTAACTATTTGTGTGATAATAATGCCTTTACCCAGAATGGAAGACAAATTTAAGTTCACCTGCATCAGATGCTGATTAATTCATGTAGCTAGTTGGGGTGTTAATAGAGTAAATTTTTAAGGGTACTCCCGCGTTCATATGGGTGGCCATCTTTGATGTAACATCAAAGCTTTTCTACATTTTCTATATTTTCCCTAGTGTCTGAGGTCAATGAGTAGTACACACATAAATTCTTGGAAGAATGGAAAGAAAAGAAAATTCAGTATTCTGTGGTGAGAATAGGTTTCTGATTCTTTAGCCAGCCTCGTTAAATAGGTTGATCTTGGAGAGTGGATAGAAAAGAACTCCTTACTCCAAAAATATTTGAAACAGAGGATATAAGTGAATAGATTTTTAAGGCAAAGATTCTATAATTTTTGAGATGGTGATGCTTGTCTTTATGCCTGTATGAACCATGGGCAATCGGATACAAGTAGATCATTTAAAGTGGTTCAAAGCTTTTTCACATTTACACTGCTTGAGCAATCTTTCTGTGTTTCATTAGTTGCCAATAACTTATCCCTTTGTTTCTATGTTTGGTTTTATGGATTCTATTGTAATGATGGGAGCACGGGGAAACCATGTAATGACAGGGAGAAGCACTCGCTGGGGAACAGGAAGAAAAAAAAAACATCACTTTGAAGCAGTGGAGCTCCAGGCTGCATCTGGGCACAATGCCAACGTTTCTGTAGCTGAAAGATTTTTGCCTCAGAAACAGCTGGCAATGGCTAGAGTGAATTGTAATAAAGGCAACTCACACAGCCCACTCAGCACTGTAATCAATGATCTAATAATTGTATCAATAAAACAGATTCTTTGATGGACTTTGTGGGTGTCAAGTCCCACTCTATAGTGATAAGTTGCCTTGAGAATGGCCCAGCTTTCCTCGACAGACTCATATATTTCCCTGCATTACTTTATTTTAAGATGCTGCTGTCACAATTTTTGTATCATCATAACCCATGAGAACAATATTTACTGGCATTTATGGAAGTTTCAGTGAATTCTAGTGAGGGAATACAACCATACTCCACTCAGTTTATATAAGTTTGTGGAATCTATCACTGAACAATATTGACCCTTCAAGGGGTCTTAGGATATCTTTCTTT
>PVKC010041264.1:0-12179 GCA_004027635.1 Crocidura indochinensis | reverse complement strand
AAGAAATGCCAAAAGGTAAATAGTTCATGCAATCGAATCCTGCATTCCAGGACTACCATCTAAAAGAGATACAAAGATTAGCACCAACAAACATTGTTGTCAGAATGATGAATATTACATATAGAAATAGAATACTGAAGGTCGCAAGATCAGAAAGGGAAATTTCATATAAAGAAGCATCCTTAAGATTTATAGTAGACTTACCACAACCAACCTACAAGACCTGAAGACAGTGGTATAATATAGTGAGGAAATTCAACAAAATGAAAGTTTCACCAACGTTCACCCAGCCAGCCATACAGTCAGGTTTGAAGGAAAGATACACAGCTTTATGGATAAACAACAGCTCAGAAGCTTTACAGATTAAAAACCAAACTTAAAAGAAGAACTGAAGGGTCTATTTTAAGAAAGGCAGAATAAACAAACAGACCAAATTCCTAAAAAAAAACAACAACAGATATTTAATCCCATAACAATCATCTCTCTCAACATCAATGGACTAAATGCATCAATTAAGAGACACAGAGTGAGAAAATGGATCAAATATGAAATACAACACTTTGCTGCTTAAAAGAAGCATACTTGAATAGTCAAAGAAAACACAGACTAAAAACCAAAGGTTGGAGAACAATCATTCAAGCAAACAACTCACTTATAAAGTCTTGAGTGTCCAAACTAGAATCAGTCATCTGAAAATTTTGGACTTAAAAGATTATAAGAAACAGAGATGGGCATTTCTTATTAATCAAAGTAAAATGGAAGCAAGAAGAAATCACACTTCAAAACATATATGAACCCAATGATAAGTCATCAATTACTTAAAATAAGTGCAGATAACTTTGAAGAAAGAATCACCAATAATATAGTAATAGTGAAAGACTTCAACACATTGTCACCCTTGATGGATCAACCAGACTAAACTTTAACAAAGATACACTGATTCTAGGATAAAATAGAAGAGAGTGATTTGGCAAATATACACAGAGCTCCTCATCCCCAGAAAACTGAATACACATTCATCTCCAATGCACATGGGACATTCTTCAAGTTATACAACATGCTGGGCCATAAAGCATACCTCCATATAATAAAGAGAATAAAAATTGTTTCTGCTCACTCCTGAGACCACAAAGCACTGAAAATACAGGTGAATTACCAGCAGATAAGAAGAAACAATGCTATAAACCAAAAATTAAACAGATCACTGCTGAAACATCACTGGATCAGTAACAAAATCAAGGAGAAAATCAAGTGATTCCTGGAAACAAATGAGAATGAAGACACAAATGATCAGAATCTGTGAGACACATCAAAACTGGCATGAAAAGAAAAATGTATAACTTCACAAGCATTCATCAGAAAGGAAGAAAAGGTCTACCTGAACAACTTGATGGCACAGCATATACCAAGATCGCTAGCTACAGTGGCCTGATTTTTTTTGTACACACAACCAAGAGGAAATTTTCCTGGCATCACAAAAACGCCTTTGGGATGGAGTAATGAGTATATATGGAGCCAGCGTTTGATCCCATGATGGCATGCTTCAAGGATGGAGAAACCCTGAATCTCTTAGGCCACGGGAATTCCCTTTCTTCCCCAACGGCTTACTGTGTCTATGCAAAAAAAAAAAAAAAAAAAAAAAGTGTGGGAACGTCAAATCATACCTCTCCAGCACCTATTCTTTTTCTTATTTTGATTTGATTTGTTAGTTTTTTACTTTATTTTCCTTCTCTTTTTTCTTCCACTTTTCTCTTCTTTTTCATTCTTGGTGGTTATTATTTAGAAATTTATTTTTATTTTAATTTTTATTTGTCAGGTCCATTTTTTTCTTTTTTCTTCCATTTTTCTTTTCTTTTTATTCTCTCTCTTCTTTCTTTTTTTGGTAGTTGTCACCAAATTTTTTCACTCCCTTTTATTCTTATCCTTTTTATCTCCAATGATGGTGGAATAGATGCTCAATCTACAACAAGCTGTAAAGTAGAGATCAGTTGCACTAACATTCTGGGGGGTAAAGGAAGGAGATTTGGGATGCATACTGGGAACAGGGGCGGAGGGAGGACAGCACTGGTGGTGAGAATGTCCCTCATTCATTGTCACTATGTACCATAAATGATGAACTGAAAGATTTGTAATGTACTTTGGTCACAATAAAAATTAAAAAAAAGAGAGATATGAAACAAATGAAACCACATAGATAATGTGGGATCAACACGTTAAAAAAAAAGAAATTGGATGAAGATGGGCTGGAGCAGTGGCTCAGTGGGAAGATGTTTGCCTTGCACAAAGCTGACCAAGGAGGGACCATGGTTCAATCTCTAGCATCCCACATGATTCCCCCAAGCCAGGAGTGAGTTCTGAATGCAGAGCCAGTAGTAACCCCTGAGCATCACCAGGTATAGCCCAAACACCAAAAAAAAATTAAAATAAAAAAGAAAAGAAAAGAAATTGGATGAAGAGCAACATAATGAGCTGCAGTAAGAAGGTAAGTAGAAGTAAATAAGAAAAATTAGAGCAGAAACTAATTAACTGGACACCCAAAAATCTGTCCAAAAGATAAATAAAAGCCAGAATTGGTTCTTTGTAAAAATAAATAAGGTTAATAAAACATTAGCAAGATTCACAAAGAAAGAGAAACTTAATAAGCAGAATCAGCAATAAAAAAGGAGAGGCACTTGAGAAATTCAGAGGGTAATCAGACTATATTGAGAATCTCCATGCCACAAAACAATACAACCTGGAATAAATGAATAATATCATTGACTCCTACAACCTTCTAAGTTTGCACCAAGATGATCTGGAATAACTAAACAGGCCTTCACTATTGAAGAAATTGAAAGGGTAATTAAAAGACTTCCCAAGAACAAAAGCCCAGGTACAGAGTTACCTGACAACAGATGAGTGACTAAAGAAACAGTGGTACATCTATACAATGGAATATTATGCATTTATTAGAAAAATTAAAGTCATGAAATTTGCTTATACAGGGAATGGCATGGAGACATTTATGCTGAATGAAATTATCCAGAGGGAAAGGGACACAGAATAATCACACTCTTTTGTGGAATATAAGAAAAACAAGAGATAGTATGATAATAATACCCAGAAACAATAGAGACAAAAAACAGGGAGTCCAGTCCAGGGTAGAAAGCTCAACACAAAGAGTGGTGTGTGCAGCTAAAGTAGGAAAGAATCTACTAGGACAATTATAGTTGGAACTGATCACTCTGGACAAGAACTCAATGAAAGTGATGAAAATAGCAGGCAAGGCACCCTCTTTTAACAATAGTGCAAAGCACTGTGTCAAAAGAGAGAAATGCAATTTACTCGCGCTAGAGCAGTGCTTCTCAATTATTTTCTGTCATGCCCTCCTAAACATTTTTCACCCCCCCCACATGACTGTAAATAGTATCTTTATTTAAAAAAGACTTTAACCTGCAAAACAAAAATATCTAAAATAATTTGAGCTGATTTTTAAATCAGAGGTGATGTCTGGATGAATGGCTACAATGAGCACGTTTTGCAATGCATAGCTTTTCGAAGCGGGCTTGAAGCAGGACACAGCAACTCTCAGCTCCAGAGACATAAAGACATAAACATGGGGCTTAGTTTGTTATGAGAGTGTTTGCGGAGGTTAAAGACGTCCCCCTTTAAGGAGCCTCAGGCCTACCATAGGGGGTGCGCCCCACTATTTGAGAAGCACTGCCCTAGAGCAAGCCAGATGTAGGGGTGGGGAATGGGAGGGAAATTGTCAGGGGTCCTCAAACTTTTCAAACAGGGGGCCAGTTCACTGTCCCTCAGATCATTGGAGGCCAGACTATAGTAAAAATAAAAACTACGAACAAATTCCTATGCACACTGCATATATCTTATTTTGAAGTGAAGAAACAAAATGGGAACAAATACGTATGTGGTGAGTAGGCCGTAGTTTGAGGATCACTGATAGATGATGAGATGGGTGCACTGTTGAAGGATGGTGAACATTGTATGAATGAAGCCCAACAATGAACAATTTTGTAAGTATGGAGCTTAAATAAAATTTAATAATAAAATGATCCCTGAAGCTAATGCTTAGCAAGTTACTCATTGTCCTATTTCCTCTCTGACCCTATAAGTTAATTTTATTTAAGCAAACAAGATACAAACCACATATTAAAATATAAAAAGGTTTTGTTTTTGTTGTTGTTGTTTTACTTGGGCAACACCCGGTGACATTCAGGGGCTACTCCTGGCTCTGAGCCCAGAAATCGCTCCTGGCTCTGGGGACCTTTTATGGGATTCCGGATGAAGGAACCATGGTCTGTCCTGGGTCATCCACATGAAAGGCAAACTTCCTACCATTGTGCCACCACCCTGGCCCCTAAAATATAAAAAATTTTAATAAATGAACCAAATTCACTGCTTCACAACTAATTTCTGCAGTGCTGTCAAGTTGATAAAACTCTTAGGAAAACCATTTTCTGGACTGGAAATTCTGAGGTCTTCTCAAAGTCGGAGTGGGCAGCTTCACCCTGTCCTAAACTGCTGGACGGCACAGCAATCACAACCACAGCCCATTGAATTACCATGTAAGCAACAG
Source organism: Crocidura indochinensis (assembly GCA_004027635.1). Taxonomy (NCBI): domain Eukaryota; kingdom Metazoa; phylum Chordata; class Mammalia; order Eulipotyphla; family Soricidae; genus Crocidura; species Crocidura indochinensis. The sequence goes on along the minus strand of PVKC010041264.1, from coordinate 7,603 downwards.
TCTAACTTCACAGTTTAATGACTAATCTTAGAAGATATGTCAAACTAATGCAACTCATATATACACTTGTGTTCAGCCTGAAAACTCTAGGTACTTCTCAGAATAGGGGAGGCCAAAATTCATTACAGTTCTATGGATTTTAGATATCCTATATCAAATGATTTTTTTAAAACAGTTGCATGACACCTCCAAATTCCACAATACTGGCAGCCCAGTTGAAAACAGTAAATCAGGGACCAGTGAGGTGGCGCTAGAGGTAAGGTGTCTGCCTTGCAAGCGCTAGCCAAGGAAGGAAAGCAGTTCGATCCCAGGGCGTCCCATATAGTCCCCCGAAGCCAGTGGCAATTTCTGAGTCCTTAACCAGGAATAACCCCTGAGCATCAAATGGGTGTGGCTGAAAAAATACTTAAAAAAAAAAAAGAAACAGCAAATTAGATGGGAAGGTGTTATAAAAGCTAATGAGTTAATAAACAAAAACAATAATACAGAAGGCTGAAATAGCAAGCAACAGCTCAGTAAACCATCAGATGATGGCTTTAATAACCCATTGTGAGAATATGGCACACATCATAAAGAACAAGAACAATCAGTGCTGGCGTTGTTGTTAGGGAGAAAGGAACTCTCATTCACTGCAGGTGGGAATACCGTCTAGTCCAACCTTTATGAAAAACAATATGAAGATTCCTTAAAAAATTGGAAATTAAGCTCCCATATGATACAACTATAACAATGCTAGGGATATATCCTAGGAACACAAAAATCCAATTCAAAAATTCCTTCTGCACACCTATATTCATTGTAGTGCTATTTACAATAGCCAGATTCTGGAAATAATCCAGATGCCCAACAACAGATGACTGGCTAAAGAAACTGGTACATGTACACAATTCAGCTGTCAGGAAAAATTAAGTCATGAAATTCCCCTACATGAATGGACATGTAAATTGTTATGCTGAGTGAAATAACAGATAAGAGAGAGAGCAAGAGAGAGAGGTACAAAATAGTTTCACTCATCTGTGGGACTTGAGAAAAATAAAAGACATTATTGTAATAACACCCAGAAACAAAAAAGGTGAGGACTGGAAGGACCGGCTCACTCACAAAGAGTGGTGAGTTTATTTAGAGAAATAACTACACTAACAACTATCATGACAACGGTAGTGAGAGAAATAGAATGCCTCTCTTGAATACAAGCAGAGGGTGGGAATGTTGCACTGGTGAAGAAGGGTGTTTCTTTTTATAACTGAAACCCAACCACAAACATGTTTGTAATCATTGTGCTTAAATAAATATATTATTTTAAAAATTTATCCTTTGTAAGACATAGCAATTTTTATCAATCTTCATTTACTGCTTTTTTTGCTAATTCTAATTTCCATTTTGTTATAACAACTATACAATTGTTTTGTACCTGCCAAGAGGGCAGGTATGGGAGCTAAATGAGAAACTGAGAAAAATGCTGAAGGAGAATGTTACACTGGTTGACAGATTAGTGTTACAACATTGAATGTTTGTAAACCACAGTGCTTAAATAAAGTTTTTGTATCATTTAAAACAAATAAAATGAAATTAATACCTAGAAATTAGGATGAATAATTAAAATTATTTTCTTTTTTATTTTCTAAATTTTCTGGGAGATTACTGTTTAATTTCTATAATATTGTTCAATTAGAAAGAGGAACTATATTCTTATTATAGTATTAAGACCAAAAGTTTTGATTAATTTTTTATTTAAACACATTGCTTACAAACATGATTGTGGTTGGGATTCAGTCATGGAAAAAAACACCCCCCTTCACCAGTGCAACATTCCCATCACCAATGTCCCAAATCTCCCTCCTCCCCACCCCACCCCACCCCCGTTTGTACTCTAAACAGGCTTTCTACTTCCCTCATTCATTCGCATTGTTATGATAGTTCTCAAAGTAGTTATTTCTCTAACTGCACTCATCACTCTTCATGGTAAGCTTCATGTAGTGAGCTGGAACTTCTAGCCCTCCTCTCTTTTGTCTCTGAAAATTATTGCAAGAATGTCTTTTATTTTTCTTAAAAACCATAGATGAATGAAACTATTTTGCATCTCTCTCTCTCTCTCTCATTCTCTGACTTATTCCACTCAGCATAATAGATTCCCTGTTCATCCATGTGTAGGAAAATTTCATGACTTCATCTCTCCCGATGGCTGCATAATATTCTACTGTATATAGGGGCCCGGGAGATAGCATGGAGGTAAGGCATTTGCCTTTCATGCAAAAGGTCATCGGTTAGAGTCCCAGTGCCCCATATGGTCCCCCGTACCTGCCAGGAGCAATTTCTGAGCATGGTGCCAAGAGTAACCCCTGAGCACTGCCGGGTATGACCCAAAAACAAAAAACAAAATAAAACAAAAATCAAAAAAATATTCTACTGTATATATGTACCACAAAAACCAAGATTTTAATTAAATTATTTTGAAGTATCTATTATGAATATTTAAAATATTGTCATAAAATTTCTTCTTTTGTTTTTCTTTTTTATTATTTTTTCATTCTGTTTCTTTTTCCCTTTCTTTCTCTTTTTCTTCTCATTTTGTTCTCTCTTTCTCTCTTTCTCTCTCTCTTTCTTTCTTTGCTCACTATTGATGGGGTTCATGGGGCTCATCTCATGGGTATATGAGATAAAACTGTCAGCTGTATGCAAGGCAAACACCTTAAATATTGTACTATCACTCCAGCCCAACGAAATATTTTTATTTCTGATTTAGTACTGTCTCTTCATTATTTCAAGAGCAGATAGAGTTTTCTCTCATTTTCATAAGTTGCATACAAATTCAAGCCTAAAAAACAAAACAGAATGGGCCAGAGAGATAGCACAGCGGTAGGGCATTTGTGTTCCATTCAGCCAACTCAGGTCAAATGATGATTCAAATCCTGGCAGCCCATATGGTTCCCCATGCCTGTCAGGAGCGATTTTTAAGAGCGGAATCAGGAGTAACCACTGAGCACCACCAGGTGCGACCACCCCAAACTAAACAAACAACAACAACAAAAAAAAAACCAAAAACAAAAATACCCGGAATTTAATTTAAACATGGGATAAAATTCCAACTCATGATCATGCATTATTTTCTGTTTAAAAATTCTAAAATTATGATAACACTTAATTTCACTGAAATCTATTATCATCATAAATTTTGAGAACTGGCCTGCAGTTAGAAATTCACCATCGGTAGGAGTCAGGGAGAAGAGATAGTAGTCAAGGATAAATAAGGGACACATTTGAGCAATACGGAAACTCTGGAAAAGAAAATGGTACTGATAGGATATAAAGTGACTGTCATAACAGCCTATCGACATAAGTGTTCAAAATGATGTAGCTTGCTATGTGGGAAGGTTAGGGGTAGGAAGAAATTGGAGACATTAGTGAAGGCAAGTGGACACTGGTGAAAGTATTTGTATTAGGACACTTTATATTTGAAACTCAATCATAAATAACTTTATAAATCATGGTGACTCAATAAGAAAAGAATGATAAAAAGCTGTAAACTAAAAAATTGAATTATACATGGTTTTAAATATTCATGTCTGAATGCTGGATTCCCCAGATTAAATAAACCAGAGTATGATAGTTTTGAAGGTGTAGAATGACAATTTTTATAGAATCTCATGATTTATAATAGTGTCCTAAAAAGTCCCACCTATAAATTATTCTACTCTACTCTTACTAGAGTATAATTATGAACAAGTGGCTTTGATTAATATGAATTTTAAATAATTTATCTTCAACGGGGCTAAAGAGATAGCATAGCTTTAGGGCATTTGCCTTGCATGCAGATGACCCAGGATGGACCCAGATTCGATTCCCAGCATTCCATATGGTCCCCTGAGTCTGCCAGGAATGATTTCTGAGCACAGAACCAGAGGTAAGTCCTGGTTATCGCTGGGTGTGGCGCACAAACCAAAACAAAATTAAAATTATCTTCAAGGAACAAATTTATACCAAGTAAGATACTTTATCAAACCAAATTTTAAATTTATAGCTGACAATCAAATGTAAAAGATCTGAAAAAGGGGAAGCAATAAAATTAAGCACTTTGTTACAATCTACATTAGGAAAAATTCAATCCTGCCCCCCCCCTTTTTTGGTTTTTGGGCCACACTCGGTGATGCTCAGGGGTCAGAAATCGCTCCTGGCAGGCACGGGGGACCATATGGGGAACCGGGGGATCTAACCGCCCTCTGTCCTAGGTTAGTGCAGGCAAGGCAGGCACCTTACCTCCAGCGCCACCACCTGGCCCCCTAATCCTGCCCCTTTTAATGTGAATCCAATTTCTACTTCTCTCCCCTTAATTTTTTGAGGGGGTAAACAAGAGAATAATTTAGGGTATCATAATTGTAAGTTCTCAGGGGTTACTCCTGGCTTTGCTCTCAGTATTTACTCCTTGCAAGTACTTGAGGGACCATATGGGATGTCAGAATTGAACCAAGGTCAACAACATGCAAAGCAAATGCTCCACCAGACATAGTAACCTCTGGCCCTTTCCCCTTTCTTTCGTTTTTTCTTTATTTTCCCTTTTGTATTTTTTATATTATGGTTATTTAGACTTCAATATTTTTTATTATTTTTCTTTGTACATACTATTTTCCAAGAAATAGTTAAATTTTTAAAGCTTATCTCTGCAAAGTTTATATTTAATAAAAAACTTAAATTATATTATATATTGAATGAACAAGACAATGAAACAACAAAAGATAATTAATGCATTAAATATATGTTAAAGATTGCTTATAATATCAAAGGGTGGGGGAAAAGCACATAGAATAAGTTCTACAAGATCTACAAATAACGTTTTAGAGAGGTAATTCCATACATATTTCAGAAGAAAAATCTCACTTATATTGCTATAGTGACTGGAAACATCACTAATTAAGCATTTGGAATGCATCACAACTAATAAAACTGTGAAAACTTCCCTTATTAAACTAGGTTAGCATTATCAATCTAAAGCATATTTTTGACTATACAAATGCATTTTGACTATGTAAAATGCTTGCAAAACTTAAATAGTTTCACATTTCTCTAAACCATAATAAGAGCACAACATGAATATTTAAGCAGCTCAGTTTTGATTTAAATATATTTGTTCAGATATGCTGGCAGCAACCCAAAATGTAGAGTAAATCCCCTCAAAGCTGGCAATTCCAAACTCATTTAAGAAAGTTGATAATATGAACTCAATTAATTCTTTTTCTTAATTTGTTTCATCTGAAATTGCCAGGATAGTTAAATCTTAAAATAATTTTTTAAATTATTGAGAAGAGAATAAAAACAAAAAAAATAAATGATGACAAGTCTGAAGCTTCTATTTCTTATTCTGATCTTACTAGCAGGCTTTAGCTGAATAATAAAATTATCTATTTGAAGTCACTGAAGTGTAGAGTGAGAGATTCATTTCGAAAAGTGCAATAAATAAAAAGCCAATATATCTTTTTCAGAAGCACTACCCTAAACAGAAAGCCCTATCAAGGTAGAGAAAAAAATGTTTATAGTAACTAAAAGATGTAAACTTGTTAAAATATAGAACTGTCTTTATGTCATATATTTTATTTCCACTAATAATATGGTTTGAATGTTTATAACTTGTTAAAGCAAAGACCTTTACATAATAAAGTATATCCAAAAAATACAATAAGAAAACATTTCCAATGTTTTTCAATGATTCTTGAACCCATTAGTTTTCCCTAAGACTATATACTATTGTTTTTTTTAATGAAAAAACAATAAAGTAGCAGATTGAAATCTGCTTAGAAAAGTTAGAATCCTAACTTGTTCCCCAATAAAAAAAAAAGACAGTGTGCATTATTTAGCTTTTGCTTGAAGGCATTTTAATTTTTGATGCTTAGAACTAACTCAACTTAAGTGTTGAGCAAATATATCTTTGATACTAACATTACCACCTTTTTAAGGAGAAACGTTTTAGAGGAACTTGAAAGCAGTGTCTAATCTGATACTTCAAGTGCAATTTTTCTCAACACTGAATAACAACACATTGTATAATTTACCATGAAAAAATATTTTTAAAAAAAAGTATGTAGTACTCTAAACCCAGATCAATTAATGGAGGGCAGATTCTGTGGCCAATCACATTAAATATATGATTTTATATTAAACATCATTTATCATCAAAATTGAATGTTATTGTGGTTTCAGAATAAACATTACTTTGCTAAGATTCAAAACTAGAATGTGAAAGATAGTGAGAGATATGTGAGAGATAGTATGTGATAGAATGTGAGAGATAGTACAGCAAGTAGGCTGCTTGCCTTGCAAGAACAGTTCGATCTGTAGCACTCCTTCAGATACAGCTGTTCTTAGTTCAGCTTCCTTAACTGAAATCCTGCCATGGGAGATCTCTAAATGAGAGCATGGAGTAAGCCTTATGCACAGCCAGATATGGTCCCCAAAATAAATAAGAACTACAACAACATCAAAAATATTGGAATGTAAGAAGAAATTTCCAGGACTATTTTTCATGTTGTCAACCAAAAGAGGGCTTTCGTGTACCTAATTTTATAAAGCAATAAAATCTAATACTTAGAAATAATTATAAAAATTAATCAAGTGCTCGCTTCGGCAGCACATATACTAAAATTGGAATGATACAAAGAAGATCAGCATGGCCCCTGAGCAAGGATGACACACAAATTTGTGAAGCGTTCCATATTTTTTTGCATCTTTGTTCTCATAATTAAAAATAAAAATTAAAGAAAATTTAATCAAATTCCAATTGATTGATTTATTGACACATTAATTAATATATATTATCAATAAAATAATAAATAAACAATAAATGCTTGATACTTGCTATTATTACATGAATAATAACTAATATAAAATATTATGTGGAGTCTGTAAAACACAAACCAGGAAACTTACATAGTATATAAATAAAATATTGTAATACAGAGGGAGACAAAATTATTTGAGCATTAGGAATCAAGGAGACATTGGGAATAAAAATTAGATCAACCAAAAATAAGTTATAGACTAGAGCTTCCTTAGAGAATGGGAAAGAGATGAACTACACAATGATTAATTACAAGGGGGAAAAATGATTTAAAGACAGATAAGCAGTGTGATTGACTGAGATAAAACACACACAAAGAAGCTAAAGGACAGAGTGGAAGAACTTGAACATTGTGGAAAAGTAAAAAAATTATAAAACTTGTTTCATTGGATTTTATCTTCATACAGTGGATGCTGAAGCTCAGTGACACTTACCACAACATTAACAACAGGGAAAGCAATACATATGGAAAATAATCTATTACTAATATACCCTCTCTTCTTCTGCCACCACATCATCATCCCCTTCTTTCCCTCTTTTCATTCCTTTCTTTATATCTTAATTATTTCACATTTTTTCTGTTTTCTTCTTTTCATTTTTTAAATTGATGTATAATTTTAACCATATCATATATAAAGTTTAGTAAACAGCTTACCTAAAAAAACTGAGCTAAATTATTCAAGCACCAAAGTTTGGTTACTATCACACTCATAGACACATGTACATAATGATAGATGTTTATCATAAATACATAAATACCTAAACACACTGACACAA
>PVKC010041263.1:0-12191 GCA_004027635.1 Crocidura indochinensis | reverse complement strand
ATTTCCTTTTGCCTCCCTATTTTTGGGTCCTTTTGTTGAGCACTTTCTAGTTCTATAAGCTGCATCATTAAGCTACTCAGGTAAGCCTCTTCTTCCTTCCTGATGTGTGCTTGCAAAGCTATAAATTTTCCTCTCAGTACTGCTTTTGCTGTGTCCCATAAGTTCTGATAGTTTGTGTCTTCATTATCATTTGTTTCCAAGAATCTTTTGATTTCCTCTTTGATTTCATCTCGAACCCACTGGTTATTCAGTATGAGACTGTTTAACTTCCAGGTGTTAAAGTTTTTCTTCTTTGTTTCTTTGGAATTCACAAATAATTTCAGAGCCTTGTGGTCAGCAAAGGTAGCCTTTTTACCTCATATTTATGGACATAAAGTGAATAATCAGATTATCAAAATAAAGACAGAAGAAAAACTATAAACCTTCTTAAAATATCTAGTTAAGATTTGTAAAGCTCAGTGCTTCAGGGGTCTCAAACTTGCGGCACGCGGGCCGTTTGCAGCCCTCTGTCCACCATTTTGTGACCCTGCCATAGAGGAATCTTTTTTGGTTTTGTTTTGTTTTAGTTGTTTGGATCATACCCCCCAATGTTCAAGACTTACTACTGACTTTGCACTCAAGGATCACACCGACTTTTTCTCCTGTGGCCCCAGGTAATTTCCCACTATATTTTGCATGTATATTTGTGTAGGGTACTAATTTATTTAAGATGCTAAAGAAGCTATATTTTTCTTAAGATACAATTAATATTCTGTTTGATTAGGTTATAGAATACAGCTTTTATATACTTATATATATATTAATATATATGTTAGTTCTAAAAATAGAATATGGAACATAGTGACCAAAGCATAATGAAGATGCAGGATATACCAACGCAGAGCCAAAATATAAAATAAAATAACAATATTTTTGCTAAATAAAATCAGTATAACATTGTTAAATTGTAATTAAGGGATTAATAAATTAAACAGTTTTTTAAAGCATTGATATAATATTAAAATTATAGTAACAATTTTATATGATCAAAGAAGTGATAAACTGTTCAGTTTGAATTTAGTTAGGAGGTTTTAACAACCATAAAAATTATGAAATACAAAACAACTTTTTGTCAAATGTTTAATATTTGCTCAACTTAAACTTTTAGAATTCTGAATTGGAATATTTGATCAAGTCACCATTTCCTAAATACAGACATGAGAACACATTGAAGAAAATTGCTTGATTCATAACTTGACCTTGATAAATATATTTAATTTAATTTATTTAAATGAATTATTTAAGAAAATGGGTGGAGTCAAATTTCCCAAGACAGTGACTTCATTTATTTAGAAAAGTCATTATCATCTGTGATCTGTTGCAATCTGAAAACAAAGGACAAAAGGGTATGTCTACAGGGATAGTAGCAGAGAGAACAGATGTTCTGGGCTAAGTCCTTTGTGAGTCTAACTTTGACATAAAGCATGTCACACATTTTGAACTTATATTTCTGTTTTGAAATTCAGAAAAGAAAAAGTGGCATCTTAAATATATCAGTAACATAATGCATGTTTAGTAAATGAGGCATCAAAATGCTATGATCATAGTCTTTTTTTTTGTTAAACTCAGTACTGTATACTCATTTTTATCAAACATGGCAGAAATTTTAATATTAGATATGGCTTGCAACTTTCCAAGAATGCAGCAATAATTAAATGCCCTTAGGTTTTCTACCAGATAAGTTTCAATTGCCTTACATCTGAAAGAAATTGAGACCAAAACTTCAACATAAACTGAAATGAATTCAGGGTGAATATGGTTGACTGGAGAAATAATAGACTTTAGAAATGGTAACTGCATTAGGTTGATCCTTAATTCAGTAACCTAGCTCATATTGTCAATGATAATATTCATGTGAATATAAAGTATAATAGAAAGTTTTATATTTTGTTCCACTATAAAAATTGATAGTGGTCTAATACATTTTAATATCCCCATCTACATATAATTTCAAACAACTTTTTGTTAATTTTCATATTCATCACAAGTCTGTGAGCTAGGTCAAAAATATTAGTCTTGTTTTCCAGATAAATAAAATATGAATTTTAGTCACATTATTTATTCAAGATTTTATGCAACTCATTCATTCACATATATTTCATTTTCTTTGATCAAACTAAATTAATCCGTCTCTTCTATACTATAATTCAACTAAACTATACTAGTTCTTCAGATACAATATGAAAAAATACTATATGAAGTTTTTCACATCATATACTATATTGTACTATAATTGAATTCAACTATACTAGTTATTCATGATATATCCATTCTCAATCAAGTTCATTGTAACACCAAAATAATCTGCTAAAAGCAACTAACTTACTTTCTTTAGGTTTTAGAAAGTTAATTTCTAGTAGTAATTGCATACACATTAAAAACATTTTTGAATCAAATAAATCAGGAAAAGTCATTGCATTATAATAAACTAGCAAAATAAATCAAATTAATTTAAAAAAAACTCATACTTTCTTAGTAAATATTGAACAAAAGTGCATTATAATCCTTCTATTATTTTGTTTGTTTAGAGTTCACATCCAGCATGCCTGATTCCTGCCTTTACTCAGGGATAACACCTATTAATATGATCTATCAAATTTGAGCTTGTGACACACAAGCCAAGAAACCCACTGGCTATACTATCACTCCAGCTCAACTCTACTGCTTTTTAATCAAAAATTATTTACGACATGGTTTAGAGAGAAAATATTTTTCTTTCTGTTGACACATAGAGTATAAAATATACCTAAACTCTGACTTTAGAGTTAATGTGGACCAGAGAGATAGTATAGTATAGGGAGCTTTTCTTTAATGTGTCTAACACAGTTATTGATCCTTGCCACACATATTGTCCCCCAAGTACAGATTGTACTCCTGAGCACAGCCAGGATTAGCCCAAACATGCACAATATATTAATAAAAATATATGAATAATAATTTTTCATGAGATTTTTAATAAGAATTTTCTTTTTTTTGAACTTCCAATTTTAAGTTTATTTAGTTAGTTTTAGGGCCACAAGCAGTGAAGCTCAGGAGTTATTCCTGGCTATGTGCCCAGAAATCTCTCCTGGCTAGGGAAACTATATAGGACTATTGGATCAAACCGGAAGGATAGGCATTGTGCAAGACAAACTCCATACCACTGTGTTATCGCTCTGGCCCCGTTTTTTTAAGTTTAATTTTATTATGCGTCCTTAGGAAATATTTCTAAAGTACAATACTATTTACATTATTTTAAATAAAATTATAAGAAAAATGATATATCTACTACTCATTAATGGTACAGAACTTACCTTATATATGTGAAGCCCTATGTCCAATTGAGGAATCATATGATCCTTCAACCGATTACAGCAGCGTTTTTCAACCACTGTGTCGCCTAGTGTCCAGTGTGATATTGTCTGGTATGTCCTGGGAAAAATCCCAATTTTATCTGTAACATGCGGCTTCAGCATGATTGGTTTATTTGTGAGCAGAAGCGCATGTTTTGGACTATAAAAACTAAAGACAGAGAGAGACTGAGAGCTGTTGACAAAGAGCTATGTGTGTGTCTTTCTTTTATTCTTTTATTCCTGCCAGAATATAACCTTTGTGTCAGCCAAATATGCCCCAGTTTCACACTGAATAAGTAAGTAAACAGAAATATGAACAATTATAAAATACTTTATTTCATAGTAAAGCGATTATAAAATAAATTCTTTGTGTTTATTTGATTCCTATTCAAGAGAATTACTTTATATATAGTCAATATAGGCACAGAGTTAAAATTTTTTTAACAGTTTCTAAGGATGGTGTGCCTCGTGATTTTTTTTCATGATAAAAGTGTGTATTTGCACAAAAAATGTTGAAAACCACTGTATTACAGTAACCTTTGTGTACTAAACTGAAACTAATCCTGAGCAATACAGGTATGTCCCAGAAAAGCAAAGACCAATTGCATATTATTTCTCAACATAGCATTATTTTAACTGTTTGAAGTAAGCAATGAAAATATTTCAGTTAGTATTGCCATAGGGGATAAATATTTGAAAATCAATTTTACATTAGAAAATTTTACCTGTGGAAGTTGTTATAAAAAAAAATATGAATGAACCAAAGCGATATAGCACAGTGGTAGGTTTGCCTTGCATGCGTCTGACCCAGGATGGATTTTGGTTAGATCCCGGAATCCCATATGGTTCCCCAAGCTAGGAGCGATTTCTGATTACCTAGTCATGAGTAACCCCTGAGTATCACCAGGTGTGCCCCCAAAACAAAAACAAAACAAAACAAAAAACAACAAAAGAATCTTATATGATAATATAAAATTATTTGGAATAACTATTAGATTCTTAAACTAAAATTTGTTTAGTATTAAAATAATTCCAAATTATTTTCTACATCCACAGTTTTTCTTACACATTGCTGCAATCCATATCTATAATAATCTTGCAATAATAAAGTGACTACTATATTCACATCTCTTGGATCTAATGGATCACCTTAAAATACAATTTTTTATTTCTTTCTTCCAAAGCAACACTTAACCTATATAATTTTAAAATAACAAAGAAGTTGAAAAACTTGAGTAAAAGATGGTTCAATAAATATCTCTTTAGAAATCTGATTTGATGTGTACATCATATACCTTAAATAATATTTCAGGTACAAACAGAACATAAGCTTAATAGAGCTATCTGGGGGCCAGAGCAGTGGGACTAGAGGTAAGGTGTCAGCCTTGCAAGCACTTAGCCTAGGACACTCCGCAGTTTGATCCCCTGGCATCCCATATGGTCCCCTAAGCCAGGAGCGACTTCTGAGTGCATAGCCAGGAGTGTCAATGGGTGTGGCCCCAAAAACAAACAAACAAAGAGTTATCTCATCTTAATTATAGGTATTATTGTATTATATTATTTTAAATTCACATGTTTTATTGCTTTTGGGACCACAGATAATTTTCATACTAACATTTATGTGATTATGTGGAAATATAATTAAAAATATATTTGGAAACAAGAGATTCAGTGCAGATTGGAAAGTAAAGTAATTCCTATATTCCTATAGTCAAGTACAGTACCCTGAGTAAGTAATTATTTTAGTACTGATCTAAACCCTTAAGCATCTTTCTGTATGGCCCCCACAAAGAAACCAACAACAAAAAAAGAACCTATATTTTCTTCTGCTTTTGAATACTATATAACTATATAATATGAATATAACTATATTTTCTGTCTACTTTTGAATATTATGTAACTATATAATATAAACATAACTATATTTTCTACTTAATTTTGTCTTTTTTGTTCTTTTTGGATTTTTGGACCACACCAGTGAAACTCAGGGTAAGTTACTCCTGGCTATGCAGCTATGAGCTCAGAATTTGCTCCTGGCTTGGGCGATCATATGGGACATGGAGAGAATCGAATCACAGACTTGGGTCACCTGCATGCAAAGCAAAACCCCTACCACTGTACCATTGCTCAGGCCCCATCTACTTGATTTTGAATATCCCAATACTATAAAGGAAAAATTAGTATGTTCTGTATGGACCTTTCAAGTTACATATGTTGATATAATATATGAGAAACTGAAGTCCAATGAGATCAAGAAAAATGTTCACAGTCATCCGGTTGAAGTTAGTCAGCTAGTGGAATCAGAATTATAGTACAGCAGGAAGAGTGTTTTCCTTGCATGTTGCATACTCTAACTTGATCTTCAGCATCCCATATGCTCCCTGAAGCCAGCCAGGAGTAATTCCTGAATGTTGAACTTAGAGTAACAACAGAGTACGACTGGGTATGGTTCAAAAATAAACAAACAACAAGATTCTATTAGTTTATTTGATTTTAATTCATTTTTAGGCCAGGGATATGGCTGGTGGTAAGGAAAATAAATTCTATTTGTGAGGCCATGTTGTGGGGTATTTTTTTCACCCATCACTGAAAAAAACTCATACTCATATTTAGTAAGGTAGTGTGCATTACTTATAGTCTATTTTTTAAAGTATTATTTGACCATTTTGGTGTCTGTCTATGCATTTTATGTGTTCATGTTTAAGTCTATTCTCACCTGACAAAAACAAAAAGTATGTACTTTATTTTTTATTTTAATATTCTAACTCATTGCTACCTAGAAATTTATCTATATGATTGGATTTTCTAGTTTATTGAAAGTGATTGGAAAATGTAGATCTTTTTGTTATTTCATGTATAATTAAGGCTTCTTCCTTAGTTATAGTCAATGAATTGTATCTCACTCAAGCTATATCAGTTACCTGTTTACTTTTACTCAATATTTAACCTTGATTACACAAAGCAAAGTACTATACATAAGGAAAAATGTTGTTTGGTATATCTTACACTTAAAAAGACTGCCACTTTTATTTTACCCGTTTGCTTTATTCACCATAGTCTATTTTTGTGTTATGTGTCATTGTTCCTTGATAGTTCTTCCATAAGTTAAAAATGAACTTTAAACCTTGACAAGTATTGATCAATATCAGTCTTCAAGGAATAAATACTACAAGAGAAATGCAGAACTCCTTAATAAGATACACTGTTCATCAATAGTGTTAATATACATTCTGTCAATAAATGTAATGCTATGACTGACAATATTATATAGAGCATTCGCAACACCAAAAGGAAATAATTTTTATGATAGTTATCTCAGATAGACTGATATATTTAAATGATATACAATAAGATTACATCTATGTCACCGTATTAATGCATCAAATAGAAATCAATAGCAGCTTCTCATGGTCTTGCTTATAAATTACTAGGTATATAATGAAAAAATGTTAATGAAGAATGGCATTTTGAGACAAACTGTTATTTCACCTTTCAATATACAGGGGGCAATGATTTTAATAAAAGCTGCTAACCTGGAACTATTTTTCTTTGCTTATTTTATGCACATTGTGATTAGAAACATATATTAATTACATTCAGGACAGACACAAGGGAAGGTTTTTATAGAAACCAGAAGAAGCCCAAAGCTATGATTACATTTAAGTTTTGTAACTTAGCCAAGCTTATTATTTAAATTTATAATTTAAAGAGTCACAGTGCTCTCAAAATATTTAGACTCTTCCTGATTATATTAATATTTGATATTTGATTAGGTTAAAATGCAAATGTGAACCCTCCATATGGTACATAGTAGCAGAGAAATAATATGTTCCATGTGGCCAAGCCACCTTGGATATTTCAATAATAAATATTCACAAGATCCATTAACACCACATCATCACTACTTAAATTTTAACCTGGCAGGTTTGGGGTCAGTGAGAAATTTGATCAGTTATCCACATAACAGCAGAATAATGATTGTAGAAATTGCAGGGCAAAAAAAAACTGGACAATTATGATTAAGAAAGTAAAAGAAATACTAAAATAACAAATTCTTAAGGACAAAAATTCAAAGCAATAAGAAATTAATTTCTTGTGCGGATGACAATCATTAGTGCTCAGTGTTTAGTTCTGTATCTGCTCAGGGAACACTCCTAACCAAGTTTAACGAGTCATGTTCAGTGTTGGTCATCAAATCCACATAAGTTAAATGCAAAAAAAAAGTTACATGCTTGCTTTACTACCTTTCCTGCCCTAAATAATTTTTGTTAACTCAGTTTCTTAATGTGTGAGCATTGAAAAAGAAGTCAGAATAATGGAATTTATTCTTGATTGGACCAGTCAGGAGTGATGAAGTCATGGAATTTTCCTGTACATGAATGTACATGGAATCTATTATGCTGAGTGAAATAAATCAGAGAGAAAGAGAAAGACTGAGAATGGTCTCACTCACCTATGGTTTTTAAGAAAAATGAAAGACATTTCTCAACAATTTTCAGAGACAAAAGAAAGGAGGGCTGGACGTTACAGCCGACCTCATGAACCTCACCACAAAGAGTGATGAGTTTAGTTGGAGAAATAACTACATTGCGAATTGTCCTAACAATGAGAATATATGAGGGAAATAGAAAGCCTGTCTAGGGTACAGGTGGAGGCGGGTGGGAGAGGAGTGATATTTGGGCCATTGGTGATGGGAATGTTACACTGTTGATGGGGGGTTGTCATCTGATATGACTGAAACCCAACCACAATCATGTTTGTAACCAAGGTATTTAAATAAAAATATTTAAAAATCAAAAAGAAAAAAAGAAAATAAAGATAACATATACATGGTTTTGTTTTTTTTTGTTTTATTTTGTTTGGTTTGGTTTTTGGGCCACACCCAGTGGTGCTCAGGAGTTACCTCTGGCTGTCTGCTCAGAATAGCTCCTGGCTGGCATGGGGGACCATATGGGACACCGGGATTCGAACCAACCACCTTTGTTCCTGGGTTGGCTGTTTGCAAGGCAAACACCTCTGTGCTATCTCTCTGGGCCCCAACATGTTTTAAGTAGGTCAGATCTTCCAAGCAATGCACAATGTCTCACCATATGCAAAAACCCAATTTTGACTATTTAATGCTAGGGTCCAGTTATGCATGTTTAGCTTACACCTAGTAGTAATAAGCACCATTAGGACCACCATGGCAATGTCCAAGGGGTCATGCATTTCTGATGATTAAATTCAGGTCATGTTTACTATGTGATATTTGAGTCTATAGTGTTCTCTCTGATTTCACACTGTAAACAGATTATTTTTGAGACTATAGACTTTAGGCCTATGGGACCTTGGGTTCTGAACAAGGAGGGACATCATTTTGCAAAGGACCACATATTAGGCTTCTCCTTCTCAAGCTTAAATTTCCATTAACACTGCTCTGAGGTAACTGGTCATACCAGGTAGCCTATTTGAAAAGAATAGGAGCTAGTGATAAGCAGGTACCTTAGATAACAGCCAAAGATCATCAGAAGGTAGAAGCCCTCATTCCCTCCCTATATAAACTGGCTCATGATCTTGGCAGACCTTGACCTCCTTTGAGAGAGGACCCTGGGGGGTTTGTGGCTGACGGAATAATTTTTTTTGTTTTAATACAGCTGTGTAGTCTCATTCTTCTATTATTGACCCTAAGAGGCTTAAGAGATAGATCAATAACTGACCCTTGCATACAGAAGATTTGGGTTCGATAACCACCACAACATGGTGTGCCCATAGCACTGGGAAGGCTCCCAAGATTAGAGACAGGTGTAATATTTTTTTTTTTGACCAGGCCTGGCCAAAATCCAAGTAACAGCAACAACAACAACAAAGGAGATTAAGAAAAATTTCTCCTAGGTATCCATCTGCCAGTTTGAGAAGACATGAAATATAGGCAGATTTTACACAATGATGTAAACTGAAGATTTATATCTTTATCAAATGAAAACAATCACTTATATGCAGGTTCACCTAAGGTTGTAAGTTAAAGATCTAGTAAGCTTCAAACCAAGAAGCATCACAGCATTTTGGTTAACCTCAGCAAAGGGAAATTGTCTTCCTCTCAATATATTGATTTAATAATGAGATGCTGCATTTATTTTTTTGATCAGTGTTGAGTCATCTTAGAGATACAAGATAGTTTAATCAGAGCACAGTAAATTACGTTGAAATAGATCGAAATCTTGGTGACATTGAGACTTATTGAACCATACTAAAATTCACTCTATTTGGAGATTAAGTCAATTATCTATGAAGTTACATGCCTTTTACATAAGTAAGATAGATTTTACTGACTAAAAATAGAGCAAATAAACTTGTTAAGGAAAAAATCATTGGCCAGAGAGATAGTACAGAAGGTAGGGTGATTGTCTTTCATTCAACAAATCCAGGTTCAGTCTGTGGCAGCACAGACGGTGTCCTGAGCCTGCCTTAATGTGATCCCTGAGGAGTAAGCCCTATGCACTGCTTGGTGTCCCTTACCTCCTCAAGAAAGAAAACATAAGAAAAATATTGTTATGTTCATCTACAGACCAAGACCTATCTAGTCTAACAAGAGTAAAATTAAGTAAATAAATTATAAGACAAACACAAAAGTAACTCACACAAGTCATTGTATATCATAGATCCTATTTAAATTATATAGATAGAGAATTATCTTCTCTTGCCCTTCCATTTTGGCAGGTTCATTTATTAGTTTTACCAGACATTGTACACATTGTAAGCTCAGGGTATTAAAAATTGAAAATTGGAATTTTCCTGTAGCATTTGAATCTTATTGCTTAAGCATTAGGATGTTGCAATATTTATTAAAGCATTAGGAAATACCATAGCTTGGTAATGCCACCAAAATCAAGGAGATATCAGAGTCTGTAGAGCGAGAAAACTCTAGTTTTCTGGTCCCATGGAAATATTATTCCTTGTGAGAATTACTCATTAAATGTACGCAATTGGCAGATACTAGAGTAGTAGTCTCAGCAACTTAATCTGCTTACATAGAAAGAATTTTCCTTTGCTGTCCACTAACCATCTAATCTTAGCTTGTTCATTTGGGAGATGATACTTTGTGTTTTCTTTCACCCTTGTAGAGACTATAAGTATAATGTAAACAACAACTGAATGTCTCATTAAAGTCATTATTGTTAGCATTAGACAATCTCCTGAGATCTGCCTCAATTTACCCTCTCTTTGCTCTGACTAGGACATATCAGGAAAAGTTATCTTGGCTGCTGGACCAACAATAAGTAATATGATTTTTTATAGTACATAAAAGCTAAGAGGTTTAGTCAAGATAGAGTACCCGTAGGGGCCAGAATAAGTGATAGTGTATTTGACTTTCACAAGGTCTACCTTGTTAGATCCTCAACACCCCGTATAGTCCCTGATCCTGGTAGGAGTTATTTATCAGGGCAGAGACTGGAATAATACCTTAGAGCTGCCTGGTATGCCCCCTAGAAAAAGAGAGAAAGAGATAGTAGAGTATGACAGTCAGAACACTACCCCAAAGCAAAACCAGGAGTGATATCTGAATGCAAAAATAATGTAGAGATACACCCTGAAAGCACTACTGGATGTAGCCCCCAAACAAAAACAATACGAAAAAGACTGAAAAGTGAAAACAGAATTTGTGAACTTTTATTAAATTACACTGATTGTGGGAATTAAAATAATTTCCCAATAATCTCATTAAAGGAAATATAGTTTATGAAGCATGAATATCATGAAAACTTAACTTTTACAATGTTATTTTAAAGTATTGCAATGCAAACTATGCTCGATCTTTGTTAATGGGTACAAATAAATGCATCAGCCTATGAGAATACAAGTGTGTATTTATGGGTCATCTAAAATGTCAATTTCAAATAATAGTATAAAAACCATAGTTTGAAAAAATTGCCAGTAACAGTTTGTTAATATATTGTCATACTAAAACCAATGTGCTTGGATATAATGATTTCCACATGTATATGAAGAAAATCTCAGGGTTATCTACTTAAACACAATAGTGTAGAGGTGACTCATAATTAAAGAAGTATTTTATCCCCCTATATATTAAATAAATCACTTACTAAAATGCATTTTTATATTCTGAACATGAAATATCAGCATGATTAAAGTGATTGCAGATCTAAAATGACCATGACTACAATAGTCATAGAATTATTAAAAATTATTTTGTCTGCTGTTTCCTGTTCACTTTTTTTATGAAATTAATTTCTTGATTTCAGCATCATTATGACAAATTTGTTCCTAATTAGGTTTTATCCATAAAGTGTCCAGCCCCCTTCAGCAGAGCAACTTTCCTACCACCAATGTTCTCCATTGCCCTTCTCCCCCATTTCCTTCCTATCTTCGAGACAAGGCATTGCATTTTTCTCTGTATCATTGTCATGGTGGTTGTTATTGTAGTTATTGTAGTTATAACTGCACTTATCACTCCTTGTGGTAAGCTTCATATCATGGGCTGATCCTTCTAGTCCTCATCTCTATCATCTCTGAGTATTATTACTTTACTGTCTTTTATTTTTTTTTAAATCCCACAGATAGTGAGACTATTCTATGTTTTTTATGTCTTTCATGTTTTCTATGTTTTTATGTCTTTCTCTCTGACTTATTTCACTTAACATAATAGTTTATTTTCTCTGTTATAGCTTACAACCTCCTAAAAGGTTCCCTTAAAAATTCATCCTGAAGCATGTGACCAGTCAGACCACCGTAGCAGCAACTGTGACATACAGTCCTAGACTACGGGACCTACTCATAGAACATATCCAAGCAAAATAACAGGCCCACGCCCTACTCTCCTCG
>PVKC010041262.1:0-12182 GCA_004027635.1 Crocidura indochinensis | reverse complement strand
TAAAGACAATAACAGCAAAAGGGTAATAGTACTCACAATAAAATTTGTATATATCTGAGTCTTCTTCTTTAGTTACAGGAATAGGCCATATTAGACAATCATTTAGGCTACTGGAAAGCAAATCAATAAAAAAATTTTAGTGAACCTCCACGCTATAATAAAATCCCTCATATGGGATCTAGACAGTACCCCCAAAAAGAAACAACTCAAAGGTAGTGTCAATAGGGAAATCCTAACCAAGAAGAATAATGAGATACCACTGCACATTTTACATCTCAGAAAAATTAAGAACAATCTGTGCTTGTGGGGACTTAGTGAGAAATGAATTGTAACCCATTGACTGTGGCGCTTTTGTCTGAATTGTCAAGTGTGAAAAATTTTAAGGAAACTGTTATGTCAACTTAGAACTGAGCTGTCATATGATCTTGAAATCACACATATGTATTTCAAGACTCAAGCCATAATTTCATTCACTCATACTGGATATATGTTTACTAATAATTATGGCTGCATGAGTACAATAGGTATGATATGGAATCGATCCAGGTAATCAACAATGAATGAATGGATTATGAATTGTGGTCCATAGACATAATGTATTTCTCTCCAACTGTTGTGATCAATGAAATAATGAAATGCTGCAAGTTGTTTAACAATATAAAATATGTGATTAAATTAGGTTTGAAGAAGAAAGATAAACAAGGTTATCTTGTTTAACGGAGGTGTATAAAATAAATGTTTTGAGGAAAATATTTTAGGGGATGTGTAGATCATCCTTAACTACAGAACATAGGAAAGTGGAGTGTAGAAAGAGAAATAAAGCAATGAGGAAGGAAGATGATGAGACTAGAATGTCATGAGGGAAGAGGGTCACTGCTTGGTTCCTTTGGAATTCAGGAGAGTGTTCCAGCTCTACATGCAAAGCACAGATTCGACAACACTTACAAAAGGAGAGTTCGGTTGAGTCCACCCAAATTGAATGTGTTTCTTAAGGGGGCAATTGAACGGTGGAGGGAAGAGGACAGAGTATGGGAGCTCTATTGAGAGAGCTCGCACTTGTGGTGGGATTGGTGTTCACATATGAAATGACTAAAAATCAATATTTAATTACATTGTAATTAAATATTTCACATATGAAATGCCTAAAACTCAATATTTAATTACTTTGTAAACAACAGTTTTAAGCAAGAAATTGAAAGAAAAAATTAGTTAACTTTGAGCACCTCTGTGACTGCAAAACTAGTCACAAAAGATAATCACCACTAGACAATTCACAAATGCTCACATTTAGATGTGATTCAAATGCCTATTGTGTGATGGACCATTAAAGATAGTGTGGTGCAATAGAAATTACTGTATTATTAGGTGTATAAGAAGGCAGGAGGTATAATTTTTCTGTTAAAATATAGGGTTTGGCCTATTTTCACCATATAAGAATACCTCTCTTTTAACGCACACCAAATGGAAATTATAAAACATAAAAAAGAGTAGATCCCTCAAAGGTTAAGAGTATATGTTTTATAAAGCTAGACATTGGAATGCAAACAATCATGTTACATTTTTCATTTGTAGTGAGTGACTGTGATTATTTGTGATCTAAATTGAGAGGAGGGATCTCTGTATTTATGGTCTGTTCAGATTGATCTATGCTTTCTTTGAGTTCTCAGAACATCCTCCATACTTCTCTTCTAAACTCCATATCTGAGAGGTTAATTAGGTGGTTGGCATTCTTTTGGTCATCAGAGCTGCCATGTTTATTCTCTGTACATTCGGTTGTTCTGCATTCTTTACCCATTGCCAAGCTTTTTGGTGATATACTTAAATCCTCAAATTTTATTTTAATTTTTGTACAGTGGCATAATAAATTTAATTCAAAACAGTGACTCTGAAGGCAATAGGTTAAAAATAAATTTTAATGAGCTCTTTGTGAATTTGCAGCAGAATATAATACATCACTAACCAGTGTCATAACTGCTTGGAAGAAGCATAGGAGAGCAATGGCATGCAAGGTGACCAACTGATTGGGGTCTATAAGTTAACTTACATTGCATGAAGAATAAAAACTAACTGAACAATAGGGATACGATGAGATTTTTAGCAACACCCTGCCCATTTAACACTGAAAATTAGATTAGATAAAATCTCTTTTTTCTTATATTTAAGAAATCTTGTCAAAGATAGAACACAACCCTATGAAGACTTTGCTCTGGTTCTCTTTATTTGAAGTGTAATTCTTAAACCGTGTTGTGGTGGGGTTCATATTCTATAAGAACTATCTAGTCCCGCCTCCCAGTTAGAGGGGGAAATAAGAGAAGTACCAAGACCTAACAAGTATAAGACTACTAAGTTGTAAGCTAGGCACAGAGGGGACCACCTATTCTAGCAGCCCCAAAGGAGAGGGAGGAGGATATAGGTGGTAGGACGGGAATGGAGGTGGAGGGAGGACAATTTGATATGAAAATCCCCCTGATTTTATGTTAATATGTACCTAAATATTATTGTCAACAATATACAAAAAATAAAAAAATATTATTAATAATAAAAATAAAGAAGTGCACAACTGAGCACTTTTTACCTCTGTGTTGTCTTTGAGTGACACCGGAGATCAGGACGTAGCATGAGGTGTCACTTTTAAAAAAAAGTCTGTTGTGAGTCTCAGATCTCTAGATATAAAGGTCTGATTTTAACACCCAGATCAGACCATAAATCTTCCAAACAACACGAATAAATCAAGGAGAGAGTAACTGAACTCTAAAGGAGTCTATAGATAACCCATGACAATATATTCTAAGGAGGGAGAAACCCTTTATCTCCTAGGCAAAGGGGATTTCCTCCTCAAATGACCCCCAATTTTTACTGTGCCTATGCAGAAGGAAAAATAAAAGGGGGAGGGATGGAGAGATAGTATGGAGGTAAGGCGTATGCCTTTCATGCAGAAGTTTATAGCTTTGAATACCAGCATTCCATTTGGTCCCCTGGCATGCTGGGAGCGATTTCTGAGCACTGCCGGGTGGGACCCCCCCAAAAAAGAAAAATAACACAAAAAATGGAAAAAAAAAGAAAAAAAAAAGACAAGAAGCACAAATTAATCTTGCTTTTTTTTTTCTTCGCTCATTACTACTTTATATTTCTCCTCTCTTATCTAGTTTTAGTTGACTTCCTTATCTTGGTGTAGATATTTAAGTAATTGTTCACTTTTTTATTCATATATTTACTTTTTCTGTATTCTTTTCTCTTCTTCCTTTTTGCGCTCTGTCATGTTTTTTTATATCAAGACCATGGCAACTATGTGGTGCATATCTATATTGTTGTAGTGCTCACTGGATATCTTATATGATACGTCTTTGAAATATTGTGATGATTCACCTTCTTTTTTCCCTTTTGTCTCTCAAACCGAGGATGAGAGCCTCTGAAGGACTCTGCCCATTATTGGCATAGTTAATTTCTCCCCATCCTATTACCTTACTCTTCCCTAAACGAAACCACATAACTCGAACTATCTAGCCTCGCTTCCCAATTGAGGAAGAAATAATGGAGACACCAAGACCAAACAGCTATAGGATCACTAAGTAATAAACTAGACACAGAGGGGATCACTCAAATCTAGAATCCCCTGGGGAGAGGTTGGA
This sequence comes from Crocidura indochinensis, assembly GCA_004027635.1. NCBI lineage: Eukaryota > Metazoa > Chordata > Mammalia > Eulipotyphla > Soricidae > Crocidura > Crocidura indochinensis. The sequence goes on along the minus strand of PVKC010041262.1, from coordinate 8,553 downwards.
GAATAGGGGATGCTGGGGGGAAATGGAGGTGGAGGGGAGGACACCTCGGTGATGGGAATTCCCCAGATTCAATATTTACATGTACCTGAAACATTACTGTGAATGATATGTTAACCACTATGATTAAAATTAAAAAAATGTAAAAAAAATGACTTCTGCATTTGCTGAATTAAAAAAAAGTCTGCTGTAGCTCAAGGCCAGGCAGAATTTATTTCCGGTTGTTGTGGGTGGGGGCACTCCTACCTGAGATCAGACACTGGAGTGCTGATTTTACTGTATTCTTCTTTGATTGACACTGGGAACAAAAAACTCCAAACTCTTTAGACAAATGGCTAAAGAAACTGTGGTACACATACACCATAGAATATTATGCAGCCATCTAAAGAGAGGATGTCATGAAATTTTCCTACATATGGATGTACATGGAATCTATTATGCTAAGTGAAATAAGTCAGAAAGTGATAGAATAGTCTCAATCATCTATGGGTTTTAAGAAAAGTAAAAAGACATTTTTTTTGCAATAATTCTAAGAGAAAAGAGAGGAGGGCTGGAAGGTCCAGCTCACTACATGAAGCTCACCACAAAGAGTGATTGTGCAGTTAGAGAAATAACTGCACTGAGAACTATTATAAAAATGCAAATGAATGAGGGAAGTAGAAAGCCTGTTTAGAGTACAGGCAGGGGTGGTGTTGGGAGGAGGAAGACTTGAAACATTGGTGAAAGGAATGCTGCACTGGTGAAGTCGGGTGTTCTTTACATCATTGAATCCCAACTACAACCATATTTGAAATCAAGGTGTTGAAATAAAGAAATAAAAAAGAAATGTACATGTTAAAAAAAGAGATTAGGTAGAGGAAGTTCTTCAAGAACAACTGATTGGAGTGCAGTTGAGAGAGAGAGGGAGAGAAGAGTGAGAGTGAGAGAGAGAGAGCTCCTACTCTGTTCCAAAAAAGCTAAACAGAGGACAGAGCACTGGATACCTACATACCAATGATGTCACCCGTCGACTGGATGGAATGAAGCACTCAGTAACTCAGCTCCTCTATGTGCCCTGAGATTTTAATCAGGACAAGCAGAGGACTAAGTGATGACACCAGGTGGCTGGATGGGATTTGGTGGTAAGAGGGGCAGATGACTCATACTGAAGCTGGAGTAAGTTTCAGCATGACCATACTTGTATATAAGATGACCCCCAACTTTTAAGAAGTTTTTCATGAGTTCAAAGGTGGTCTTATATGCCAGAAAATACAGTACTCAGTAATCAGGAATATCTTAGATCAAGCAATTGGCTGTTTTATAGATGATTCATGTTGAGTGAAATATGCCACAGAGAGGTGGATAGATTGGCAGAATCTTATATTTGGGATACATAGGGAAAATAGGAGAATAATAAATGTCCAATGATGAGAAAAAATAAAGTGGATATCATGTTCCATAGGAAGCTGGTCACAAGGAGAGATGACAGGTCAGTGGAAGGTTAATGCAACAGTGGTGCAGGAATAAACAGAGTGGAAATGGGGGATCAAGTATCTCCCACAGAGGCATGCTGGGTCAGATAAAAAAACCAAGACACTGAGTGACAGAAGATCACTTTGGAGAACAAATGAGTGTGGGACAGATCAAGGGCTAAAGAATGAAACTGTCATCGATGGAACTGCTGAGAGTTCTGTCTGTGAATGATTTCCCTTCCACTGTAACCTTACCTTGTCCTCTATCTGCATCCTTGTTCTCATAATTAAAAATAAAAAAGAATGAAACTGTGGTACATATACACAATGAAGTATTATGCAGCTATAGGAGAAATGAAGTCACGAAGTTCTCCTATACATGGGTGTACATGGAATCTATTGGTCTTAGTGGAATAAGTCAGAATGAGAGAGACACAAACAGAGCAATCTCACTCATCTATTGAGTTTAAGAAAAACAAAAGACATTGAAATAATTCCCAGTTATGAGGGCCAGAAGGACTGGCTCAAGATATGTAGTTCAACACAAAGGGTGGTGAGTGCAGTTAGAGAAATAATTGCTCTGAAAACTATCATAAAAATCTCAGTGAGTGAGGGATGTAGAAAGTCTGACTCAACTATAGGAGGATTGGGGGAAAAAGGAGATGGGACATTGGTGATGGCATGGTTGCACAGGTGAAGAGGGTGTTGTTTTTATGACTTAAACCCAACTACAATCATGTTTGTAATCACTGTATTAAAATAAAGATATTATTAAAATTAATAAAGTATATGTCACAAGTATATTTCCCCTGTAATATATCAAATATAAGAAAGTATATTTCCCCCTGTAATGCATCAAATACAGTATATTTCATTTTGAAACAAATTATGGTCTACCCCCTCAAAAAAGAGAAAAAAATGTCCAAAGATAGAGTGTACTTGAATTAGAGGTAAAAGTATAAGCATTGTAAACAAATGTAGGTATTTAAAATATACATATTGAGCATATATTGAAAATACATGCTCGCACATCATGAACCTCTCTGCTGCATTATAATCTGAATGTCCCTCTATCTGATATCTTCCTTATAGTTATTGTTTCTGTACTATTTTCTGAATTTTCTATACTTTCTTTTTTAGAATTACCTTTTTTTCACAGATGGACTCACACTAACACTTTAGCATTTAACTTGAAATGAAATTTTCTATTTAGAGTGAAATCAGGTTTCAGTATTCTCTGTAATTTTCACCCTACTTTATTCAATTCATTGCTAATAACACTCAAATATATTTTCACAAACATCCAATCTACTACATGTATCTTAAATAATTGATAAGAAGACATGGGTTGTACAAGAGAGATAGCATGGAGGTAAGGCATTTGCCTTTCATGCAGAAGGTCACTGGTTCGAATTCCTGCATCCCATATGGTCCCCTGAGCCTGACAGGAGTGATTTCTGAGCATAACCCCTGACATTCCAGGGTGTGACCCAAAAAGAAAAAAAAAAAAAGAATACATGGATTTAGGCATCTGTTCTATTTAAGCCAACATCTCATGACATCTTCAAAAAAACTTTGAGGGTTTTGTAGTGAGTTAAATTTTACTTTTTTATATATAAAATATAACATATATTAATATATGTATATATTTGTATATATACTAACATCTTTAATTTAACAACATCTTTAATCAGATCCATCATTTTCTTCTGCAACCTTTAATTTCCCTGTCCACATATCCATTGGATTTCTAATAGAAATGTCACGCCTAATAAGATTTAAAATGTAGCTATCAGTGTTTTACTGGTCATTGAACATTTATACTATATTTAAAATAACACTAAACTGCTTAGGAATTTGCTTATTTCCATTTTCATATTTTGTAGGTAAATAAAATAAATAGAATCAACATGAAAGAATTGTATTGTGAAGTCTCTCATTACAGTTTCATTGAATAACCCTTTATGTCAACAACATATCCAAAATATTCAGAAGCTGTGAGCTAGGAAATAAAATATTGAGGAATCTATGAAAGAAAACTACGAATCTAAGAAAACTTTCTTCCCTAGTTGTGAAACTAGTAATCAATGATATGAAGGTAAACTTTACTTACTACACATGGATATAACTGTATATATCGTCACAATCGAAGGTCCTACAGGTAAACCTCCAGTAGTAAATTACCAGGGAGCTCTTTCCTGAAATTTTTTCTTTATTGGAGGCCCCAATTTTTTCCACTTGCCATGGTCCACTGTTCTAAAAAGAAAACACTCCAGTTAGGAAGGATGACTTAATGCCGATTTTATTCTACAAAACAAGATTTATATTTAATGTAAGATTTAAATTCAAACATAAATCATGCCACTGAGAGATTCTTGAAATCCCTAAATCACACAATCACAGATTCACACACTCTCATACACATGTGCCTCCCGTTTGTTTCTGTGCTGGTACCTGAACGTTTAGGTCTGCATAAATCAGACCAAGTAGAAGAGACAGCACGAGCAATTTCATCTTGCTGCTGGTTTCAGTAATTCCTCAGGAGCAGATCAGAATGTAGGTGAAGACAATCTTAGCCTGTTTCTTATTTAAAGTATATGGCTCTGTTAACACAAAATGCAATGGGACATTGATCAATATGATCGGAGCCTTGTGTACCCTTTAGATCATCTGGTGACAAAATCATCCTGCAAGCTATGACTTTATTTTCATAAGAAAATTTATTTGTTGGCTCTTGCGAGTCTAAGTCATTTTCTTCCTTGTGGGAGATTCCAAATTGAATTCCTGGTACTGCAAACGGTCTCCTGAGAACCGCCAGGAGAGAACTTTGTGACATAGAGAACTGGCAGAATTCTTGAGCCCTCAGTGTATCCTCAAATAACCTGAACACAAGCCCCATATTCCTTCGAAGTGCAGAAGCTTCTCAGCTTAATATATTTTCATCTGTTAATCTCTGCTTTCACTTGCTATGTCTTTTTAATAGCTCTCCTTTTTATCCATTGTTTACATGGCCCTGTAGATTTATTTCCATTGATCCCTGATAAACATATTTTGAAGATATACTTTATTCATCCAAGTACCTATAGTTACAATTTGACTGTCAAATGTCTGAAATAAATATATCTTCATCTCTCTTGGGTAGATTTTCATAAAAGGATCACTTTGGATAAAAGATCCCTATAATTTTGTGTCCATCCAACAATCATGCAAGTTTAGAAATCTGCAAATCAAAATCTGTTCTCAGATTTTGTTTACGTTTATTGGAGATGCTGTAATTAATTTTATCTGGGGGTGGAGAAGAGATTTATTTCAATCCCTCACTTGGCTTTGTTGTGGAGTTAGCAATGCACAAAATATATATAGTTGTGGTTCACTAGTAATAATGTTCATTTCCTGAGTAAATAAGAATTTCTATACAATTTGATCTAAATATTACTACTAAATTTTCAATAGGAATGTGGCTCCAATATTTGATTTAAAATCATCATTTTAGCTCCAAAAGAGTGGACATTAGCAAGTGAAGAAATATGAAGGCTAGACTGAATAAAAGAGAAAAAAGACAAAAAGAAGAAACATATATAAATAGGGAATGAAGAGAGAGAAAGGGAAAGAATAAAAAGAAAGAAGTATGGAGGAAATATATGTCAGAAGAAGAGGGAATGAAAGAAGGGAGACTGAAGGGAGGGAATGGAGGCAGAACAAAGGTCTTAGCAGGGCAGTTTACTACAATTAGAGAAAAACAGAAGGAAAGAGGGACAGAAACAAAGACAAGATCCTTCTTTTCCTTCTTTTATCCTCTGGTTCTGCTGGTTTATTGGAATGTGTTACCATTGGTGACAGTTTGTTTCTCTGTTTTCTGTTTTATTTGTTTTAAGGCTTGTTTGCTTCATAAATAGTGGTAACTGGATTCAATTGCTGGTATTTCACTGAGGCTTCCTCTGGCCATAATAAACTGTCAAAATATTGACTGCCCTTTTAAGAGAAATATATTTCTGTCCACATTCACAGTTCACCTGAGTTGACTTCTACCTAGCAGTCATGTTGATTTATAAAGCACTGGTTCCACTCACCCAAGCCAGTTAATATGCATATTTCTTTATTTTATTCTAGATAAGTTTGAGGTCCTAAGGATACATCAACTTTTATCTAAGTATATCTTTGCAATAAAGGATCTTTTGTGAATATGTTACTTCCTAGATTTGGAATTTTCTCCTAAATGTTAAATTTAAGGCAGGAAAGTGTCATCACAGCACATAAAATATTCCATCACATGATATTAATGAGGAGACAGACATGAGAAGACTCTTCACAGAGGTCAAATCTTTTCTTTATACCTAAGTTCTGGAATGGAATACAAAGTAGTTCATAATTGAAGTAATAGCGCAGTTGAGAGCTCATTTTCTTACAAGTATCCAATGTGAGTTCCATCTCTGGCATTCCATAGGGTCCCCTTAACACAATAAAAATGATTTCTTAGGAATTATCATGGAGCAAATTCAGCATTTCTGGCTGTCCTGCCCAAAAAATACACTTATACACTTTCAATATACTCAAATCATATTCTAGAAAATTTTACATACACAGAACAGTATTATTTTAACAAAGTTTTCTGTTCAAACAGAATGCTAACTGTGGATAGCATGTGAGGGAAATGAAGTTAAATATAACATGAATTATTTTGTATGTTTGTTTTACCTGAGATTGGAGAGATGATAGTGGGAGATGACAGTGGAAGGGCAATTGCCTTGCTGCTCTTTTGTTGACACATCTTCAATCCCCAATATTTAGGTCCATAGACAATAATTTAACCCGAGAACAATGAATGTGGAGCAGTATAACTGTGTTGACTGAATAATGCAAACCATGAATAAGCATAAAGAAAATAGAAACTGAAGTTTTTCAATATTGTAGCTGTGAGTTTCCAAAATCAAACAAAATTTATTCCCATTCAAATCACTAAGGCTAGAAAGAGGCAAGGATACCAATGCAGATCAGGTGCAATCTCAGTGAAATTTTACATTTTAAGGCAGTAAAATAATGAGAGCAGAAGAATTTGTAGTGGAATAAAATAAGGTATGACCTAGCACCCAGTACAACAGGAGTAATAACTAGCAAAGTGCCAGGAAGAAGTACCCCATAGTGCTGTCAGATGTAGCCTAAAAGACAAAGAGCACAAAATTCAAAACAGAAACTTTGGTGACTCAGAAATGCATTTAGAAAAGATTTACTGACCCTTTTTATTTGGGGGGGGGAAGAATTACCCTCTGTGATGTCAAAGAAGTGTGGTCACCAAAATCAACTCGTGTTGACTCCAAGGAATCAGTCCAGATAATGATTATTTTTAAGGAGTCAATGTCAATTTAACTTTAATAATGATCTAACTGTGTCAATACAGAAATGGATGTGGCAACAGGAAGCCATCCTCAAAATAGTTTTGAGTGATTCATTTGCATCTACCTCATCAGGACCATCTCTTGGTAAACAAACATGCATATTCTGTGTCTAATGGTCTAGGTTAGCTGAAAAGTTAATGACTGACCCTGACTCTGCTCAGATCTAAATCCTGCTTCTGCACTAAGGAATTATTCCAATCAACTTTTTGAGGGACATACGGTAAGCCAGGTTTAGTACCCATGGACACATGGAGTTTAGGCACCATCTTTGCTGTAATGTCCCTTCAGCACCTAATATATTACCCTTGAAGTCCCAACCTCTATCAGAATTAATAGATAAGGGAGTCACTCATCCAGCATAGTCTAAAAAATTGCAGGGTTCTGTGATAGTAAAAGGAGTCGAGTGCAAAAATGATTGTTGGTGCTTTCAGTATTTCTTAGAATGAATTCATGAAAATTATCCAAAGAAGATTTTTCATAACACAGGATTCTAAGAAATAGTTCAAAAGAACTTCTCTTAAAATATTTATGAAACTGGCAGTGAATCCTTTATCATCCAGTATGGGGTGCATTATTTCACTTCAGACAACTTGTATACCTCAGAACGTCTGATGAATTTATGTTCTTGGCTGATATCGAAGACGTAGTGGAATGTTATATTTCTCTAGCATATTCTTGAACTCAGTATTTTCTTCTTCATTGAGTTCATAGCCAAGAGTTACTGTAATTTAAAAAATATGTAAACACTGTCATCAAAATGTTTCCTATCTTTTACAAGATAATACAGTTCTCAAATGCTCATGGATGAAGGGGGTGGTGCATGGAACTTGGGGAAGGGGAATTTACTCTGTTCCTTTAGCCTGATATACATTCTAGAGCTCTCACTCCCATATTTCACACATCAAGTTTCAAGCAGCCACTTTCTTTGATGCACGTTGACCTTATTTTATGTTTAGAAATAACAGAGAGTGTATGACAAAGATTCAAAGTTAATGACTCTTGTCTCCCATAAGATTCTACTTGATGATCAAGATTGGCCTAAATTAGATATTACAGACATCATTTGGTGAATGAAACACCCATGGGAAACCAGTTAAAGTATTTGTGGATGGCATGAAGACAAAATTCACAAAGCAGAATGTGTCTCTTTCTGTACTCAAATATTGGTTTACTTTGGTGCGAGAACTTGACCATTTCATTTTCTAATATTGGATACCATAGTCTCAGATTATAAAATGGACCCTTTGAAATGCCATAGATTGTGAATTTAACTTTTCACAATGCATCCTCTTTATTTTCCTTGAGTGATTCTTGTTTGTTCTTCCTATAATTGATTCCACATTTATGAAGTTAAAATACATACCTACTATCTCAGCCATGTCAATAACGAGGCCTCTTACATCTTTGTACTTAATGCAATCACATTCTTCGATTGATAACTGAAGTCATCATTCCAATATTCTTTGTCTACAAAGGAGAAATAAAATTATAAGTCATGGTGAATTCTTATTCCTTAGATTTTTCTTTTGTGTTATTTTGGAGCCACAAGGATTGACTCTTATGCCATCTTCTTTGAATTAATAATATTCCTCATAGACTACAATAAGCTGAGAAGCTTTCTGCACCTCTAAGGAGATAGTGACCAGAAAACAAAAGCCACCCACAGAGTGGGAGAAATTATTCATCCAATACCCATCAGTTAAAGGACTAAT
>PVKC010041261.1:0-12182 GCA_004027635.1 Crocidura indochinensis | reverse complement strand
TAACACCTGGAATAGTATTCCTGACTCATATAGTCAACTAATAAAGCTAGCATTTGTTGTTCTTTCCTTGTTCAGGTCTACATATTTATGTTAACAATCATTTTCAAGCATGAATCTTATCAAGAGTAAATTGGGAAAGTGTCTCATCAATGAGAACCTGGAATTGTGCCTAAAATTAAAAACAACAACAAACAAACCTCACTTACTAAATGGAAGGCCAATGTTCACATTAGTATTTGTGACTTTGTCAGTCATTGTCAGGATGTAATATTCTCTACATTGTAAGGCAAATTTTATGGAATTTAACGTTATCCTTAAATAATATTCTAAAATTTTTGTTTTATCAGTTGTGTTACTTGTTTCCTCCCGACCTATGTGCATACTTGCATGCAGAATAGTTTCAATAAAAACTTATTGAAATTAAAAACGGTGTACCATCCTATGTATTTTCAGTTTTAAAAATGCGGATTTTGGGGTCGGCGAGATAGCATGGAGATAAAGCATTTGCCTCTCATGCAGAAGGTCGGTGGTTCGAATCCCGGCATTCCACATGGTCCCTTGAGCCTGCCAGGAGCGATTTCTGAGCATAGAGCCAGGAATGACCCCTGAGCGCTGCAAAAAAAAAATAAAAATAAAAGCACTGCCGGGTGTAACCCCCTGCCCCCAAAAAGTGGCTCTCAAAATAAATTTCAATCATGGTTTTGGTGAGATTTGGCTCAGTTGAAAAAAAAAGGTTGCCGACCACTGAGCTATACCACTCCTATGAATGTACCCTAGGAACACAAAAATACAATACAAAAATCCCTTCCTTACACCCATATTTATCGCAGCACTATTTACCATAGCAAGACTCTGGAAACAACCAAGATGCCCTTCAACAGACGAATGGCTAAAGAAACTGTGGTACATATCCATAATGGAATACCATGCAGCTGTCAGGAGATGAAGTCATGAAATTTTCCTATATATGGATGTACATGGAATCTATTATGCTGAGTGAAATAAGTCAGAGAGAGAAAAACGCAGAATGGTATCACTCATCTATGGGTTTTAAGAAAAATGAAAGACATTCTTGCAATTATAATTTTTAGACATAAAAGAGAAAAGAGCTGGAAGTTCCAGCTCACCTCATGAAGCTCACCACATATAATGAAAAGTTCAGTTAGAGAAATAACTACATTTTGAACTGTCCTAATAATGAGAATATATGAGGGAAATGGAGAGCCTGTCTAGAGTCCGGGGGTGGGGGTTGGGTGGGGAGGAGGGAGATTTGGGACATTGGTGATGGGAACGTTGCACTGGTGATGGGTGGTGTTCTTTACATGACTGAAACCCAAGTACAATCATGTATGTAATAATCAAGGTGTTCAAATAAAATATAAAAAAAGAAGCTACCTAAGACAAGAGGCTTAAATAGTAAATTAGGTGGGGTTTTTAGATCTTGATGTTCAAAAGAAAGCTTTCTTCCCTTGATAGAAATAAAGCCTCTGGAAGAAATAAAAAAAAAGAAAGAAAGAAGCTGAATTGGCTTTGATTCCAGTATCCCATATGGTTCCCAAACCCCCACCAGGAGTTATCCCTGAGCACAGAGCTTGGAGTAAGTCCTAAGCACCAATGAATGTTATTTAAAAAATCCCCAAACTGGTTATTTGAAATGTGAAAAAGAAAAGAACCAAGACAATATAATAAAGAAAAAGAAATACTACAGAGGCTATGCGAACTGAATCTTGGAAAAGCTTTGATTATGATGAATGTGAATGAGATTAAAATATTATGTGATAAATGAGATTAAAAGATCACATCAACTTCTATTTTTCCAAAATTACATTTCAATAGTAGTAGTCTACTTATGTGGAATGAAACTTTAATTTCTTCATCTGATAAATGGTTTATTTTTTATAACAAATTATAAATTATTTAAGTAATCTGCTTTGAAAAGTGCTTTGTACTTGAAGTAAGTTATTTTTATCATCATGTCTCTGATTAATTTAACTTAGCCTGCTCAGTTTTAAAAGCTGTATTTTATCCACATGAAGCATCTCTATACCTCTTAGAAATGTCACATTAGTTAAATAAATAAATAAATGTTGTTTCATAATTATCCAACAATGCTTTAAAAGCCTGTCAATATTTTAACAAAGTTTCCCAAATCGATTTCTAAATTAATTAATTTAATAAACTCTGAAGCCCTCACTGCCATTAAGTGTCATGCTGCCACAAATCTGCAAATATGGGTACCCTAGCTTTTTACCCTGTGATGCTGTATCTCAGCCCTAGGCCAGGGATTGCCCCTATTTTACTTCAATCTACCCTCTGAAGCCCAAACTGCTCTGATGCTACCTTGACTGCTCAAAAGCCTTTTCCCTACATGTTCCTTATTGGGAGTAGGTGAGATGTGGCACTCCTAATATTTAGGCAGTATACTGTTGAACCCCAGTGCTCAGAAAAGACCCTGAAGAGCTTCCATAAAGTGATGTGGGTCTATCATATATACACAAAAGAATACTACAAGCTGTATATAAGAATAAAATAATAAATATATGCAATTCACTGCAATATGAATACAATGAATACTGCTATATGAATACATTTAACATGATATTCATGTTAAATAAGGTAATCCAGAAGAAGAAGTACTAAATGATATCACTTATATGTGGTATTAGAATAACTAAATAAGGGGATCCAATGGTTTAAAGAAGTATGCCAAGTTAACCCTTGACCCCAGTCTATACAGATGAGAAGGAAAAAAAATAAAGTGGAGTGAAGTAGGGAAAAAGAAAGATGAGAAATGATGAGGGAGCCTTCTTCATCCTTGAGGGAGCTCAAGAGGATTCAGATATATTGGTGATTTTAAGGAATAATAGAACTAAATATCCAAACTACAGAGTCAGCAACACTGAAATAATAAGACCCATATTCTATCAACCAAACTTAATGGGTACCTGTCAAGAGGACAGGCTGGGGGTGGGGTATGACAGAGAACCTGGGAACACTGGGAGAAGTAAGTTGACACTGGCAGTTGGATGGATGCTGGAGCATTGTATGTCTGAAACTTAACTATGAATAACTTTGTAAATTACAGTGATTTAATTAGAAAGAAAAAAAGAAAAAAATCTAAAATACTTCCCAAAGATGCTGTATCTCATATGTTCTGCTTATTTGCTCTATAGAAAAAGTGTGATATGTATCTAGTTAGAATTATCTGGTATGTTAAATTGAATGGGAAACAGTCAAATGAGAGTGATCCTAAATTAATCAGTAACAATTAGTACTGTGTTTGTATATATAATTATTCTAGAGATTTTATGGAATTCCTGAAATTTATATGTCCTGATATAATCTTTTAATAAATTTCAGTTGGAAATATACCTGAAATTAGATTATTTTATTTGTCTTAAGTTAGGAAATATTAAGTATGTCAAATATAGCAAAGGGGAAATAATAATGGTACTAAAAGTGAAAGTTGGAGTATAGAGAATGACCCTTGCTTCTTTTTTAATTAATAATAAATTTTAATTGAACAACCATGAGATATACAGTTAAAAAGTTATTCATGATTGTGTTCCAGTTATACAATGTTCCAAGACCCATGCCTTCTTCTTGTACACATTTTAACCACTAGTGTCCCCAGTTTCTCTCAGGCTTCCCTACCCTTCCTACCTCTACCTATCTTATTATAAGGAGATCTGTTTATTATTTTAATGAGTTATTTGATTTAAATAAAATGAGTGACTCCAGAATCCAGAGTCAGGAGTAGCTTCTGAACACTATTAAATATCATCACCCATCCTTCCAAAAAGCCAATCAAACTGTACTGACCTTGAGCATAGTATAGAATGAAATATACCTTATAGATTACTTTGTTGGATACATGTTATAAAGTTTCTTCCACTTAATTTTGAAAATGGAAGAAATATTTAATCAAGCATAATAATTGTGTCTAAATAATGGGATACTATGCAGCCCTAAAGAAAAAAATCATGAAATTTGAAACAACATAGATGGAACTTGATATAATGCCAATTGAAGTAGGTCAGAAAGAAAGAGATAGATGCATAATGATCTCTCTCATGTGTGAAACTTAAAGATATAAAAAATATAGCAGCAAAGGAGAGTGGTGATAGGAATACTGATTCACGAAACTTAGTTTGGGGAATTGAAAAGGAGAGGCATTAGGGGACTTGAAGGAAGGAAGTGGGCACACTAGTTTGGGTGTGGTATTGGAATTATGTACATAATAAACCATTCCTAACAGTATTACAGACCATAGAATCTTAAGTTAAAATTAAATTAATAAATAAAATTAAAATTGTGTCTAAAACTATCAACTTCTCTATAAGTTTATTAGCATATCTAAGTATATCTTGTTTATATTGAGTTATTTGTTATTTAAATGATTAAGGTCTAGAATATTTGTTTTGGTATCATTTAAATAAAATATTAAGCAATAGATTTCTATTTGTATTGGCATGCATTTATTTGCTATCTTTAAAAAATGGTTACTTTTGCTATTGTGCTATCATATCATTCTAATTTATCTCAAGAAATATTTTGCCATTTGAGATGTAGCTGAATTTTACACAAAGTATATGTATTCAGCATGCATGTATTTGTATATATCAGTACATTTTTAAAAGTAACAATGTAAACAATGATGAAAATGTTCCCCAGTATTCATTAGTTTTCTTGTTAATTATAACCTCATTTACCCCAAAAACCCCCATTCTCCTTCATTTTCTTCAAAAAAACCTTTTCTTCCAATATTCAAGATGTTGGCCTAGATAGTCTTTCTTCTTGCCATGATAAGAACTCTTTGGTGTGTTTTCTCTAGGCACTTTGATCAATTCTAGAAAATTTACACATAAAACTTCAACTTGTAGTTATTTAAAGCATCTAGTAAGGACTATTGCCTGTCAGTGTAATTTTCAGATCAAACAACAGGGACTGGTTATGATATAAATATTCTGTTTGCATAGCATTTCCCCCAGGACACTCCTAATTCTTTACAGATGGTATCTCACTAAGATTTATAAAAGTTCTGAGACATGAGAGCAGGGAAGAATGGAGAAGAGAGTATCTGTTTAACAGATGGAAATTGAAGGATTCAGTGGCAACAAACATTTTTTAATCAAACATTTATTGGGTTTTCTTTCAGTATATACATTCAAAACTGGCTCTTCTCTCAAATAAATCAATATGTACATGAGAAATAAAATAATCTTTATGTTCACTTCAGAACGTCACAAGCACATGCTCTTGGGGAAATTTCAAATTACTCATACTTAATTTAATAGAGTTCACACTTCTAACACTAAAGGACAAGACTGATACAGACAGTATGAAAGTAATTGATTTCATGTATTTCAGCAGAAGTGAATCATTGAGGAATTTAAAAAGTCATAAAAATTAATGCAGGAAACACACAAACACACACAAGGAAAATCTCTTGTGGTGCTAGAAGTCCACTGTTTTATTCTTTCAACTGAAGAAGAAAGAAGTATAGAGGTCCACCAAAGGGGCCAGAGAGATAGCACAGCGGTAGGGCTTTCGCCTTGCAAGCAGCAGATCCAGAATGGATGGTGGCTTGAATTACAGCATCCCGTATGGTCCCTCAGGTCCCTCATGCCTGCCAAGAGCAATAGCTGAGCGCAGAGCCAGGAGAAACCCTGAGTGCTGCTGGGTGTGACCCCAAAACAAAAAACAAACCAACAAAAAGGTTCACCAAAGAGATTTGAAAAGGTAGAAATAAAACTCTTCAACTCTTAAACATTTGCATTTCTTTGCTGATGTGTTTTTCTTAACTCTCATAGTGTTATACAGGAGCTACAATAGAAGTTTTTACCTGATCTATGGCTCTTTTAATATGAAAACAAAAATGAAATCCTCTTACTATTATATAGTTTCCTTTGTCATTGCAGTCAAACTTTTATATAAGTTTTGGTAGAAATATAGCTGTCTTTTGCATTGTAGAGGGAGTGACAAGTCCCATTTGTTTATGTTCTTACAAGTACTGATTACTGTTAGAGTTACATTGTGATATTGAGTGTTATGGAAAACAAAAAAGAGGCAGGCAAATCCTGTAATAACTATAAATATGTTGCTACAGTGATTGATTCATTCATTGTTTATTATTTCCACAAATAATTGTCTATTACATACCAGACTATGTAGTTTCAGAAGTGAACAAAACAATTAAGATTTTCTCACATCTTAATGAATCAGCCATAAGAGATATGACTAAAGAGAAGTTAACACTGGTGGTGTGTCTAAAGCCACTTGGATTGGCACCTTTGACCCCATCCAGCAGCAGTTGGTCACAAGAATTAAAAATAACATAAGAAGACAGACATACATGAATAGAGCGTCCAGGCTTTAAGTCACTGGGCAGCCATCACTGGTCTCCCAGGCAGGCTATTAATTCAATAAAATCATAATCCCGGACACTCGCCTGGCTCCCAATATGTGAGCTATTGTTCACAGACATGAAGAACAGTTAGTAAGCAAATCAACATTCAATAAGCACGTGAAGATTAGAGACTGGGGATGTTTTACATAGGCAGTCAACTGACATCCTTAAAATATAAAGTCCTGACATCTTCCTATTATATTTTACCCATGTTGTTCCTACATCTAAAAGACCCTGAGCAGTCTTTTTCTATACTTGGCTGACTCATTTTGCAGCTGGCAGATATTTGTTATCTATTCTAATTCTTTTTTTAGAACATGACAAAATGTATCCCTTTATTTTTAAAAGCAAGAATAAACACATTATCCAAACATGATGCAATAACAACAAACATTCAAGGTCAATCTTACTCAGAAATGTAGAAAGGAAGCTCCTAAAATACAAGCAAATAAAATTTAGCACTCAATGTATTAATAACTTCACCATAACCAAATAAAATATTTTCCGGGAAAGTAGAGTGGTTTGGTATTAGAAGTAGGCCTAACACAGACAGTGAAAATGTATACAAAATGTGTTCATCATTTTTCAGGAAAATGCAAATAAAAATAATGATTGTACCTCACACTAGAGAATGGCATATCTCAAAATGACCATAAAAACCACTCACTGTTGATGGCAATTACTGTGTTTCAGTCCTTCTGGAAAACTGTATGGACATATTGCCCAAAAAAGCACAAAGATTTAAGTTACAAAATACCCACAGTTCTACTTCTTGGCAGAACAATAATATTAATTTTAAAATAATTTAAAATAATAATTTAAAATTTTGAAAATTAATTTTTACTTTTATAGCAGCACTACTCATAATAAAGAAGATATAAAAATACCCAAGAATTGTTGGGTGTATAGAGACTATTATACACATGTATAATATATATGTATGTATATACACACAAATATACATCAATGAAGTAATATTTAGATGTAGGAAAAATTAAATCCTGACATTTATTACTACATGAATGGGTTTATCATGCTAAGAGAAGTGAGTGAAAATGAGGACAAATAATTAATGATTTATCTCATATTTATAGAGACACTCTATAAGGAAACGTTGTAAGGGGATAAAATACAATCAATTACAATAGATTGTGAGTGAGAGTTGGCAACATAATTTAGTTTTCTATAGTACAGGTTGTAAGGGGTGTGAGGTGTGACTTAGACACTATGGTTGAGGGATTTTTGACACTCTGGTGTTGAATATGGTGTTAGAACATTGTATGTCTGAGACATTGCTATTAACAGTATTGTTTATTATAGTTATTAAATTAAAAAGAAAAATTATGTGGTATCAATATATACTATAATTATTTGTGTTTATATAGGTATACCTACTTACACTCATGATAATTTTTGGGAAAAACTGCTGCTTTAAAGAAAAGGAGGAAGGGAGGCATTGGTGGTGGGAATGTTACATTGGTGAAAGGGGTGTTCTGTTTGACTGAAATCCAACTACAATCATGTTTCTAATCATGGTTCTTAAATAAAGGTTTTATATTAAAATAAAAATAAATGAACTAGAAAAATAATAACATTTAATGGTTTATTTTAAAAATTAATTTACAACATTGCTATTAACAAAATTATTTATAGTTGAAATTTAGACATATAATGTTTCAGCATCAATCCCATCACCAGTGTCAACCTTCCTCCAACAGTATTCCCAGAGTTCATCCCATGCCACCACCAATCTGCCACAGATTGAAATCCATCATATACAGGCCCATTTTTAACTTTGATTGTTAAAGTTTGGGCCTTATGATTTTAGTGCTGTTGACTCCATAGTTTGTATATATAGTTCTGTTTTTTCTTAAAACTACCAATTTACTTGAGTCCCTTTGTCCCCAGCCCCCTGTTATTTCTGTTTTTCTCCTCCTCCAAATCTTTCTCCTCCTCCACTTGATTATTTTCCTTCTCATTATACTCTGAAGCCAGGAAAGTTCTCAACAACCTTCATTTAGACCATCGCATTCCTTCATGATGTTATTATAAGCGTCACATATAATAGATACTATTGTCTTTATTATATGATATTTATAAGTGATAAATATCGTCTTTGTCTGGTTTACTTTATTGAGCAAAAATATCTTCTAGTTCTATGTTGGAGCAAACTGAGTGATTACATCATTCCTTACAGCTATGTAATATGTCATTGTATATATATACCATATCTTCATGATCCATGTAATATATAAAAATATAATTATTAATATATAATGATATAATTATATGATATATTATAAAATATATTATATACAATGTAATATAATTCTATTATATAATTATATATTATATTATGTTATATAATTATACATTTATATAAAATTTATATAAATATATAACTTTTAGATTACTGTTGCCTTGTAGTAGAGCTTCAAGCTAGATAATTAGATGTCTCTAAAATTTTTGTATTTTAGTATGGTTTTGGCTATCTGGGGTCTTTCATGGTTCCACATAAAATTTATATTTGACTGTTCTAAGTCGTTGAAGAATGCTGTCTGAATTTGGATAGGGATTGCAATGAATTTGTAGGGTAGTTTAGGTAAGATGATCATGTTGATAACATTGATTCTTCTGGTCCATGAGCATGGATTGATTTTCCAGTTCCTCAGGTCTTCTTCAATTTCTTAAGTGTTTTGAAGTTTTCGTGGTATAGTTCTCTCACTTCCTTTGTTAAATTTTAGGTACTTTATGTTTTTTACACTATTTTAAATGGGATAGACTCTTTGTTTGATCTCTTTCTCCTCTGAGTCATTGTTTGTATAAAGTAGTGGTCCTCAAACTTTTTAAACGGGGCAGACTGGACTATAGTTAGAAACAAAAACTATGAACAAATTCCTATGCACACTGCATACATCTTATTTTTAAGTAAAGAAACAAAACGGGAACAAATCACTATGTGACCCATGGGCCATAGTTTGAGGACCACTGAAAAGGAATAAAAATAATTATTATATTTTGAATTTGTAGCTGTCCATTTTGCTAATTGGTTTATTGTTTCAAGGAACTTTTTGTATATTCTTTAGAGGACTCAGTGTATCATCATGTCATCTGCAAATAGAGAGTTTGTCTGCCTCTTGTCCAATTTGGATCCCTTTGATTCTTTAGCTTGATTTCTGTTGCTTGGACTGCTAACACTATGTTTAGTAAGAGTGGAAACAAAAGACATCCTTGCTTTGTGCCTGACCTCAGAAATTCTTTCAGTTTTTCACCATTAAGAATAATATCGGTCAATAAAATTATAAATTGATTACATCATTGTGGCATTGAGTTTTTGACAATACAATTTATCGAGTTTAAATTGTTACATATTTGGTACAAGGATCTAGGAATTATCAAATTTGTTGCATATAATGCTTTATATGACTTCTTAAAAGCAGTATCACATTAACTAATAATTTTTTACAGAAAACAATTAGGGAAAACAATTAGAGCAATAATTCTTCTCTTATATATCATGAAGTTATGCAATGTTTTCCATGTTCAACAAAACATATTTTCTACCTGTGGGTAGTTAATGATTTTGGGGAAGGAAGAACTCAAACAATCTCTTTTTGCAGATGATATGATGATACACATAGAAAACCCTAAAGAATCCACAGTAAAACTCCTAGAAACAATTAACCAAAACAGCAAAGTGGCTGGCTACAAAGTCAAAACACAAAAGACAGTAGCGTTTCTCTATACAAATAACGAAATAGAGGATAGAGAGATTAAGAATACAATTCCAGGGCCGGAGAGGTGGCGCTAGAGGCAAGGTGTCTGTCTGCCTTGCAAGCGCTAGCCAAGAAAGGACCACGGTTCGATCCTCCGGCGTCCCATATGGTTCCCCCATGCCAGGGGTAATTTCTGAGCGCTTAGACAGGAGTAACTCCTGAGCATCAAACGGGTGTGCCCCCCAAAAAAGACATTAAAAAAGAAAAAAAGAATACAATTCCATTAAAAATAGTATCAAAAAATATTAAGTACCTAAGAATCAACCTTACAAGGGAAGTGAAGGACCTATACCAGGGAAACTTCAAAACACTTCAGAAAGAAACTGAAGAGGATCTAAGGAAATGGAAGAACATCCCATGCTCATGGGTAGGTAGAATCAACAGAATCAAAATGACTATCTACCCAAACTCCTTTATAAATTCAATACAATCCCTATCCAAATCCAGGCATAATTCTTTAAAGACTTAGAAAAATCAATCATAAAATTTATCTGGAACCACAAAAGACCTAGGGTAGCCAAAGAGATACTGAAAAACAAGAAGCTGGGTGGCATCTCTTTACCTAACCTGAAGCTATGCTATAAAGCTAAAGTCTTTATTTTTAAGTGTGTCCTAAACAAATTGGTTTCATTAGATTCTAAGTCACTTTCTTTACCTTTATCATAAAATATTAATTTTAAGAGGATGAAACCATCTGTCCCATTTCTATTTACCAGAACCAGTAAACGCTGAGATTTTTGCTTTTAAATTCTTTTCTTCTCTTCTCATCATTAAATTTCTTAGAAAATTGGACTATAAGCATATGCATCTGCTTTATAGAGGCTATGTTTTTTTATATAGAGTTGTTACTATCTTGAGGAAAGTTCCTTTCACCCCTATTTTGCTGAAGGTTTTGATCATGAACTGGCATAGGATCTTGTCAAATGCTTTCTCTGCATAGATTTATATGATAATATGATTTTTATCTTTCCTTTTGCCTATATGATATGTGATGTTAATTGATTTGTATAGCTGAACTATCCTTGCATACCCAGGATTAAAAGAACCCACTTGATCATGATGTATAATTATTTTTTTTTTGGTTTTTGGGTCACACCCGGCAGTGCTCAGGGGTTACTCCTGACTCCATGCTCAGAAATTGCTCCTGGCAGGCACGGGGGACCATATGGAGCACCGGGATTCAAACCGATGACCTTTTGCATGAAAGGCAAACGCCTTACCTCCATGCTATCTCCCGGGCCCATGATGTATAATTTTTGACGTGCTGTTGAATTCTATCTGCTAATACTTTTGAGGATTTTTGCATCAATGTTCATCATTAAGATTTGTCTGTAGTTTTCTGTCTTGGTAGTAACTTTGCCAGCTTTGGAATCAGAATAATGTTTGTTAGCTTCATAGAAGGCGTTAAGAAGAGTTTTCCTCTCTTCAATATTTTGGAAACACTTAAGGATCAATGGCAGTAATTTTTCTCTGAATGCTGACATACCTATAAACCAATCTGGGCCTGGACTTTTATTCTTGGAGAGACTCTTACTTGCTGCTTTAATTTCCTTGTTTGTGATTCATCTGCTTAGGCTGTCTACTTCCTCCTCACTCAATTTTGGAAGACCATTATTTTCCCAGAAATGTGTCCATGTCTCCCATATTCTCTATCTTAACAGAGTAAATTTGTTTATAGTAATCTCTCATGATATCTTGGATTTATGTGGGTTCTATTGTAATTTCTCCCCCTTTACTTCTATTATGAATTACTTAGGTTTTTCCTCTTTTTTCTATGTGAATCTTGTAAATGCTTTGCCTATATTGTTTATTCCACTTCTAGGGATATATCCTAAGAATGTAAGAATACAATACAAAAACCCCTTCCTCACACCCATATTTGTTGCAGCATTATTTATAATAGCCAGGCTCTGGAAACAGCCAAGATGCCCTTCAACAGACGAGTGGCTAAAGAAACTGTGGTACTTATACACAATGGAATATTATGCAGCTGTCAG
>PVKC010041260.1:0-12182 GCA_004027635.1 Crocidura indochinensis | reverse complement strand
TGGTTTTTGGGCCATACCCGGTGACACTCAGGGCTTACACCTGGCTATGTGCTCAGAAATTGCTCCTGGCTTGGGGGACCATATGGTACTCAAGGGACCAAACCAAGGTCTGTCTTGGATCACCTGCGTGCACCGCCCTACAAGTACACTATCACTCCAGCCCGTCAGGGGTTACTCTTGACTCTTAACTTAGGAATCACTCCTGGAGGTGCTTGGGCAACCGAGATGTCTGAGATCTAACTCAGATAGCAATGCAAGCACCCTATTCGTTGAACTCTCTCCAGCCCCAGTCATACAGTAAACAACAATCTCCACCTATGTACATTTCCCACCACCAGTGTCCCCAGTTTCTCTCTCATCCTCCTCATGTCCTCATGTCCTGTCCCCTTCCTGTCTCTGGGGTATACATTTTTATCTCTCTCTCCCAAGAGAGGTTTGGAGACGATCCATGCAGTCTTCTCTGGAGGCCTGGGGGAGGAGGGACTGTGTGAGGACATGACAACCCATGACAACTGCTGATCAGGAACCAAGCCTGAATTCCTTTATTATATATATAAAGGAATTCAGGCTTGGTTCCTGATTTTATATATAAAGGAATTCAGGCTTGGTTCCTGATTTTATATATATATATGATTTTATATATATATTTATTATATATATTTATATATATATGATTTTATATATATATTTTATATATATATATATATATATATAGGGGTGCACTCAGCAGCACTCAGGGGTTACTCCTGGCTCTGCACTCAGAAATTGCTCTTGGCAGGCTTGGGGAGCCATATGAGATGCTGGGGATCAAACCATTGTCCATCCTGGGTCGGCAGCATGCAAGGCAAACACCCTACCGCTGTGCTATCACTCCTGCTCCTATATTTTTATTTTCTTTTTCGGCCACACCTGATGTTATTCCTGCCAGACTCAAGGGACCATGTGGGACGTCAGGATTGAACCCTGGTCAGCTGTGTGCCAGGCAAATGTCCTACCCGCTATGCTCTGCTACAGCCCCCAAACCTGAATTCCTACTGCTTCTCATCTACTGTCCCATAGAGGCCCTGCGCTGCTCATACTTTCAGACAAAGATAGAAATGGCAAATTCAGAAGCCATGAATACACCAGTCGCTGCTTCAGTCTTTAATAGGGAGAAAGATCTGAGAAGGGCTGCTCTAAGGATAAGATGCTTCCTTCTTCCCCCTGATTCACATTTTTTTTTTTGTTTTTGTTTTTGGGCCACACCCGGCAGTGCTCAGGGGTTACTACTGGCTATCTGCTCAGAAACAGCTCCTGGGCAGGCACAGGGGACCATATGGGACGCTGGGATTCAAACCAACCACCTTAGGTCCTGTACATTTTCAGTGCCCCAGGACACCTCAATTGCCATAAGTGACCCTTTCAGCTTCCAGCAGCATCGGAGAGGCTGAAGGCGTGACAGGACAGAGGATTGTGGGGGACAGAGGGCTGTGGGAACAGACTGCTGTGAGGGCAGACAGTTGTGGGGACAGACATCTGTGGGAACATTGTTGTGAGATAGCTTTGGGGGCAGACAACTAAGGGGACAGCTGTGGGACAGACAACTAGAGGGACATAGTTGCTGCTGGTACCAACCCCATGCGTTTTAGATATCTGGGCTGTTGCAATCGCAGATAAAGCTGTCATCAGGGCTTGGGATAAGCACTGCCCCAGGGCGAAGACTAAGACTTCCACTGCTCCTAGAGGCACCTTCCAGCAGTTCAAACTCCACAACCCTTGCCAATCTGGTTTCCATTGCTGAACCCATAGCCCTGTACCAGGCTGCAACTGGAGGTGTCAGAATAGATCTTTTCTTCACTCTGCTTTGGGGCTCATGACCCCCTTTCACTGCCCTAAGCCCTAAGTAGAGGTTAGAAGAGAGGAAGATGGAGAGGAGCACACCAGGAGGAAAACCTAGCTTTGCCTCCTAGTCACCCACCTGGCCGATGTCCATGTCCTGCTGGGAGTGACACCCCCTCCACACCCATGTCCCCCAACTCCTCCCATCGTTCCCTTCTCTCTACTTTTCTCTCATCTCATCCCCTCCTTCTTCTCTCCTTCACCATTTCTCCTCCCTCTCCTGCTCTTTTCTTCTCCCTTCCTTCCTTCCTCTCTTTCCTCCTCTCCACTCCATCCTCTCCTTTTCTTGTGTCTCTCTGTCTTCTCTCTCTCCTCTCTCTCTCCCTCTCTCTCTGTCTGTCTCTCTCTCTTTCTCTCTCCTTTCCTTGTCTCTTAATCTGTCATGAGCAGCCTTAGATGCTTGCCAGCTTTTGGCCTGGGACCATCCATTTGTAAGGCATACATCATATACAAATTATGAGATCTGGTCCATTGTTGCCAATGACCCAATGCTGCCCTACCCCCAGACCAGCTGCTTTTGAGGTCAAGGCTATGCTAGTTCGGGTTTTCCAAGTGGATTATGTTCTCTTTGTGGTGGTGGTGGTTTTGAACTCCATTTCTATGACTTGCAACCAAGTCGGCTACATCATAACCTAGTCCTAGAGCAAACAAAGGACAGCTGAAGAGCTTTCAAAAGCCCTTGGGCACAACACCTGCTAGTGGGCTCATAATATGATTTCATAGCACTGCTGAAAATAGTTTCCTCGTTGAGGAAGTGGAAGACATGACCAGTGGCTCAGTGGCTTTACCACAGTACAGTGTCATCTGAATTTCAAATGTGAAGAGCCAAAGTGGGCTCTTTGCTTGCTCCCAGTAAAGCGCCACACGCAGTATCCGGCCTTATGCTTTTGAAAAAGCTTTTATCCAATTAGACCTGCTTCTGCAGCCTGAAATACTTTCCTCTCTGCCTAACAGGTTCTACAGTCAAGTCTGGATTTGCTCATCCCTGATGGGTGGGGTTATGGCAAAAGCCTGAGGACTGGTTATAGAGTTGCTGTGCTTGGTGCCAGAGGTCAAATGAAGTTTCACTGTTGACTCTGAAGCCTGAGTTCATGCTCAGGATATTTCATTCTACATGATCTCATATACTATCTAACACCGTGCAAAAAGTGTGGCAAGTTTCTGAACCACTTGATGAGCTGATCCCAAAGCCTGAGCAGGATGATAATTTCCCTGAAAGGATGCAGAAGATGGGCAAAGGAGAGATGGGACTCCAGTTCAGAGGGCAGAGCAACAAAGCGAGCTTCCTGGAGACCCACGCCTAAAACCTGACATCTGCAGATGAACTGCCCAGGAGAAATCTCTAGTCTCGTCTGTTTGGGATTCTGGAACTTTTGTCTCATTTTCTTTCTGATTTTATTTTAAGAGACTCAAAAGAAGGGGCTCATCCTAAAACATGGCAAAGCCACCAGCATTGCCTCAGAAAGAAGCCCGAGAGCCTGTCCCAGACATTCCCTATGAATTTAAACACACATGCCCAGACCCATCTTGGTATGGGACACCCCAACAGTGCCCAGAGGAGCGACTTCCTGATGAAGGCATTGCTTTTGAGGGATGCTGAAAATCTGATGTCCTCCATCAGCATAGCCGGTCATAGGCTCTGGAGACCGGGCAGGCCTTGAACTACAACTACGGGTAGAAGTGGAAGAGCCCCAGGAGAGTCTGCACACATTCAATCAGGCAATGAGGCACTGGCTGAAGTGGCAGCACCACTACTAGCAACGCTGTAGCCCCTGGCAAATGCTAAACTTTGTCTTTCCTCGGTTGCCTGCAGCTAAAGAGCCAGATCCATGCACAGTCCTGCGGGGATCCGGGATGCCCGGGGATCAGGGATGCCAGCCAGCAGCATGCAGTCAGCCAGAACTCTCAGGGCCCAGGCGAAGGCCGGGACTACATCTCCCAGTAGACTTTGCGCCAACCCCTCCCAGGCGCGAACCGGGGCGGCGTCTTGGACTACAACACCCGGCAGGCTGTGCGCCAACCAGTTCCCGGATGCGAACCTGCCGGGCCTTTCCAGGCCGGGACATCGTCTTGGACTACAACTCCCGATAGGCTGTGCGCCAACCCTCTCCCGAACGCGAACCTGCCTGAACTCTCAGGACCAGGGCGGCGTCCCGGACTACATCTCCCGGCAGGCAGCGCGCCGACCCCGCCCTCGAGCAGAGGCTGCCGGGAGTCGCGGCGGCGACGGTCCAATGGGCGGCGGCTCCCGCGGCGTCGGAGGCGGAGCGGCGGGCGGACCGGGCCCGGCCCCATTCATTGCGGCGGCGGCGGGCGGGGGTCCCGGGCTCCGACCATGGAGGCGCTCATCCCGGTCATCAACAAGCTGCAGGACGTGTTCAACACGGTGGGCGCCGATGTCATCCAGCTGCCCCAGATCGTCGTGGTGGGCACGCAGGTGAGCGGCGGCGGCGCGGCCGGGCCTGGTCGGGGACGAGCGGCCTGCGGGCCCGGCCCGGCCCGGGAGGGGAGCAGGGAGGGCGGGCGCGGGGCGGGAGCGTGCGGCGGGGCGGGCCGGGCCGGGGCACGGCTTGGCCCCGGGCCGGGGTTTGGCCAAGGGCACCTGGGGGACGCGGGCTGCCTGGGCCGCTGCTTGCACGCGACGCCGGCCTGCGGGGGGCGGCCGGGCCCGTTGCAAGGCTCCAGGTGCGAGCATTTGCATTGACCCTCCGGGTGACCCCGTTTGGGCCCCTGGGCTGGACACGCCTGGGCCAAGAGGGGGTTCATGCTTCCAGCCCGTTGGGCATTGCCTGGTGGGGCTCCTGGGTCCCAGGCGTCGCTGCAGGTTGCTGCAACTGTTACAATGCAGCGGGTGCTTGCTGCCTGCTTATCTGTTTATATCTGTATCTATATCTATAATTCTATTTATTTATTTTGGTTTTGGGGTCACACCCGGCAGCGCTCAGGGTTTGCTCTTGGACCCACGCTCAGGAATTGCCCCTTGGCAGGCTCCTGAGATGCATGGATCCCAACCACCGTCCTTCTGCATGCAAGGCAAAACGCCCTATATACTTTCATGCTATCTCTCCAGCCCTTCTCTGGCTTTTCTAATAAAGTCCTTATTGGGGTCTTTCGAGCATTGTGAACGAGGTCGGGCTCGCTTATAAGTTATTTGTTTACGGTAGAAGGACATCCAAGTATTCCAGGAGCCCTGGCACTGTCATGTTTTTGTTCCCTCCCTGTCCTGCTGTTTCTTTGGTGACTGTTGGTGCCAGGCCTCTGGGGGTCGAGGAGCAGGGGTGGCACTCTCCACCCTGGCTCTCTTTTCTTAATGGGTCTTAATCGGGGGGTACTTGAGTCTTTTTTGTTTGTCTTTGGGTCATGCAAGGTGCTCTCAGAGTACTTGTGGCTCTCTTCTTTGGAGTCACCCGCTCCTGGGGTGCTTGGAGGCCATCGTGGGGTGCTGAGGGTGGAACGTGGGGCTTCAGCATCAAAGTATGTTCTCAGCACTTTGAGCATCTCCCCGACCCGACCCTGGGTATTTGTTTTCCAGGAGGCCACACCCTGTAGTGATGAGAGTTTATTTTTGGCAGGACCTGGTGCAGTGACTGAATCCAGGTTTTTTTTTTTTTTTTGCACGTAAGGCAGGCGCCTTCTTTACTTTCAATAAAAATAAAAATAGGTATTTTTATTTATTGAGCATATTCTGTTCAGTGTGTGTGTGCTCTGTTCCAAGGCCCAGAAACTGTCTGGGGCTTGAGTAGATATTCTGATAGATTGCTGCTTACATTGCTGCTTATATTGTTATGGAATACAGGGAGGAGTTGGCTTTGTCACTAGAATTAGAGAAGATACTATAGATGAGATCTTTGGGATAATTTGGAAGCGTTTCCTAGATGCACATCAGAAAGGTTCCATATACTTTTAGGAAATTCCTGGTGTTAGGTACAAAGCAGTAAAGGAATCAAGGGTATTATACATCAACATACATAGTTCAAAATCCAGAAGGATTTTAAGCATTTTTATTCTAGGCATCATGATTTACAATACTGTTAATGGTGGTATGACACACATAAGACATTCTTCCACATATTAGAACTTGCTGTGTGTGTCCCTCTCTCTTGAATTCACTTCACTCACATGATTTTCTCTAGAACCATCTATGAGGACCTGTTGGCAGGGCAGGTAACAAAGTCCCTGGTTCTTCTGGCAGCCACTCCCTCCTGTCCTAGTGCAATGAACACAGGCCTCAGCATAGTCACTAATAGCTGAAATTCAGTTGCAGAAGAAACACCAGCACAGAATGAACTCTCTGTATTTTGGGATGCTGATAGGGCTCTTCTCTGTAGAGAGGGCTCCCTGACTGTGGCCGACAAAGGTGAGGGCGTGTATCCTGTGTCCCCTGCACGCTGTGTGTTGGTAGCAGGCAGTATGGCTCCCTGGTACACCTATGCACGCACACATAACACATAAGATAATCAAATCATGTCTGCTGCTAGTTCTGCTAGAGTGTCTGGTCCAGCTTGTTGAACTTTCCAGTTGATGCCACACTTGAGTGTGTCACTGTACATCCCCTGTGATATTGGTTTCAGAGAATAAGCAGGGCACTCAGTGATTGAGACTGGAAAGCCCAAACCATGGAAGTCCAAACCATCTGGTCGCTCTGCCAGGCTGGTGTGAATCTACACATGGTATCCAGGACCACAGAGGACTTGGTGACTGTCCTTCTTCCCAGGTCAGCTCCTGGCAACTTCTGCTGAACCATGATTTTCTTAGACCATGACTTCCCAAACTGCCTACTTAACTTCCTTGGGATCTGTACAGGTGGGCTGCCGGACTCCTGTTTCCTGCTGCAGGTGACCTCACCTCTGATTCATTCAGTGGGGTGCCTTCCTGCTACTCATGGGCCATGTGTGCAAAAGGAACAGCAATGAACCTCAGCTGCAGTGAGGATGGGAAAGAGAGGACAGAACCAAAGACAAGGGCTCCTCTGGGCACTAGGCACCCACGGCTGCTGCTGAAGCCACTGTAGGGGGGAACTCAGTGCAGATGGACACTGCCTGATCGCTTGATAGTGACTTTAGACCAATGGTCCTCAAACTACGGCCCGCGGGCCACATGTTGTATTTGTTCCCTTTTTGTTTCTTCACATCAAAATAAGATGTATGCAGTGTGCATAGGAATTTGTTCGTAATTTTTGTTTTTACTATAGTCTGGCCTTCCAATGGTCTGAGGGACAGTGAACTGGGCCCCTGTTTAAAAAGTTTGAGGACCCCTCCTTTAGACACTGATCCCCCCCTCAGTTCAGGAGAAAGAACAAAGTGCTAACTGACTGTTGAGCACAAGTTGAGCACACTGGCTGTGTACAACCTATTCTGGCTGACCAGTATATATACCAGCTATTCACAACATGAGATTAAACATGGTGCTACTGCACATACAAACTCACCACTGCACACACAACTCTCTATTGCACATAACTTACTACAGAATATGCAGCTAACTGCTAGACACACAGGTCCCACTACAAACACAGGTCACTACTGCACACAGCTCACTGTTTTACGTATATACATCTCTGTGGGCTACAGTTCACAATGTGGAGCCATCCCCCATACCCAGCACACCACATTTTTGTCATTTTCCCACAACTGCACCCACCGCATCGCCCATGTCACCTTCCTCGCTGCCTTCACTGTCCCTGGGGATCCACCTCTGCTGTACATTTGCCTATTGTGCGGGTCCTGCCATTGGAACCTGGCAGCGTGCATGTGCTATGCTATTCTTTATATCCTTGGTGAGGATAGATGTAGGTCCCTGAGACTCAGAGGGTCCTTCTGCCAGGCTCTGTGCAGCCCACTAGCTGGTCTTGAGGCTGGTACCCCTGGCATGTGGAGTCCCTGTGCTCCATGTCCAGTTCTGGGCATCCAGTTGTGGGGTGCTATCTCTGAGGATGGTGTGGGCCTACCTCTTCCTGGATTTGTGGCCTCTTCCTGCACTTCCTTACCAGCTCTTGTTACTGTGTATTTGAGATGCTGAATCATTATAGAATTCCTCATTTCTTGGAAAAGTCACAGCACCCCTGCCCCGCTCCCAACAGCTTGGCCCCTTTGCAGCCATTGCTGCCCCTGACACCACCAATCCCTGTCCATAGTGTTCACTTCCCCTCTATTTCTTGTGTTCTTCCATTAGGCCTTGCAGTTGTGTTACCTTGATTGTTTCTGGGTCCTGTGTGTGAGGTGATACTTACTTAGGAGGGAATGAAGAATGCACACACACACACACACACACACACACACACACACACACATCACACACACACCACACCACACCACACCACTGTATTCTGTGTGTGGTAGAACCAGCCTCATGGTCTGGTGTGGTCCATGTTCACTCCCAGAAGCAGTCACTCCCTCAGTACCTGCCTGCAAGCACCAACTCTGGGCTTTCTCCATCTTGGCACCTCTGTTCTGGGTATTTCAAGGATTCCAGGCCTGCCTGTTTCTTTGACATCACAAGTAGGCCACATGTTTTTCTCGCCTGTGCCCCATCTTGGGGTGCTCCCTTGTGAAGCACCAAGCACTAAGCTTTGACATCTGTCTGCAGTCCTGGTTCTTCAGGTCTGTCTCAGGAGCAAAGTCCTGCAGGACCCTTCCTCCTCAACCAGCACTGTGGAGGGCACCTCATCTGCCACCTGCCTTTATTCCAGCCCCAAGTAAGGGAATGGTGACAGCTTGTGGTTTGTATTTTCATTTACCTGATGACTCACAACAGTTGAGGACAGACTATGAGATTAGTACCATCAATGCTTTCCATATATATACACACACACGGAAATATATTAAAATATATATTTATACATGTAAATATATAATGTGCATTTATTAATATATACAGTTGTTATAAATATATAAAATGTATTCATATTAAATTTGTCTAAAATATATTTATAAATATAATATATACACATATGTAGATTTATATGCAGGTATGTGTGTGTGTATATATATATATATATATATATTTTTTTTTTTTTTTTAATTTTGAGGCCATCACTGGCAGTGCTCAGGGCTTATTACTATAGGCTCTACACTCAGGAATCACTCCTGGTGGGACTTGGGAGACCATATAAGGTATTGGGGATAGTATTAGAGTCAGCTACATGCAAGACAAGCACCCTCCCCACTGGACTTAAGTCCAGCTGTACACATCATTTGCTCTACACATCATTTACATGCATCTTGTATTGGATTTCCACTGATCACTAGATTGTCTTTTCTGGGTGTGAGGCTGGACCCAGGATCCTCGCTCTGAAGGAAGTGCTCTGCCTTCAAGCACATCTCCACTCCCCTTTTGACTTTTCACATTCCTGATCCTGCCGTTGGATACACAGAATCTTGTAATTTTGGTGAAGTTCTGTTATCTATTTGTATTTCCTTGCTTGTGATTTTGCTACTATTTTGCTACTTCAGAGCTGAGTTCACAGACTGCTGAAATTGTGGATTCTACACTGTGTATATGTTCACTCTTACATTCAGGATTTATGGATGTTGCCTGGTTCTGTTTTTGGTCTGGTGTAAGGATCTGCCTCTTTCTCTTCCATGTGCCTGCCTTAGTGATGAGACTGTCCTCCCCCCACCCCCACCCCATTGCTGAACCTCACATTGGTGGGAGTCATTTGGCGTCACAGGTGCAGGGTTATTTTTCTGGACTCTTTCTCACTGACCCACTTGTCTGTTCTGATGTCAGCATTCATTATTACTGCTTTGTGGTAGGTTTTAAAATGATAAAACCTGAGTTTGCCAGCCCCCCCATCCTGGAGGATTGTTCTTGTAGTTTGGAGTTTCTCTGTCGTTTTGTGTCACTTCTCATTTCTGCAACAAGGCTGTCGGCATAGTTTTGTGTCTGGATTGACTAGGATTTTTCGGCTTGAAGTGACAGTTTCTGCTCTGTAAACTGTGCAATGGGGAAGCCATGCTCACATACAGCAGAATCTGGGCCTTTGGGCTTGCAGCATCTCTCCTGCTCACATCTTGATCAGTTTTCTGTCCAGGTCAGTGTCTGCTTTTTTATTTGTCTTATTTTGTTTGTTTTGCTGTTTTTTTGGGGGGGGGCGGGGGCACACCCGGCGGCAGCGGTGCTCAGGGGGTTACTCCTGGTTCTCAGCTCAGAAATTGCTCCTGGCAGGCATGGCGGATCATATGGGATGCCAGGATTCGAATCATCATTGGTCCTGGGTCAGCCACTTGCAAGGCAAATGCCCTATCACTGTGCTATCTCTCTGGCCCCTTTTTGTCTATCTTTGTATCGTTCTTTGTTTTTGTTTTTTTTTCCTTTGGTTTTTGGGCCACACCCAGTGATGCTCAGGGGTTACTTCTGGCTATGCGCTCAGAAGTTGCTCCTGGCTTGGGGACATATGGGAAACCGGGGGATCAAATCTCGGTCCGTCCTAGGCTAGTACAGGCAAGGCAGGCACCTTACCTCCAGTGCCACCGCCCGGCCCCCTGTTCTTTGCTTTTTTATGGAGACTCCTAGTTGGTGCTCATGGACTCAAGAATGTGGTATTTGAGGTCTCAGGGTGCTTAGATTGCTGGTGCCTCCTAGGTGGTGCCCAGACCCTGGTGCTAGGGAGTGAGCCTGGCTCAGAGTGCTTGAAGGAGGTAAGTTTGGCCACTGCTGCCGTTGTGGCCTGGAGCCGGCACAGATGCTGCTTTTAAAGAACTGCTGGCTGGCATTTAGGCCTGGTCAGATTTCTTGGAAAAGCTCCGATTTCTGGTTTTTCCTTAAGACAACCGGTGGACCTGGCAGTTGTGGGCCTCTGTAACAGGCTCCGTCAGTCCCCTGGGTGCAGATATTCCCCCAGCATGTTACCAAGGTTCTCACCTCCCTTGTCCCCATGGTGGATGACGGCAAGTCAGGTGCACTGACTTGAGCATTTGCTTCCCCGTCATGCACATATCTGTCTCCCTCACAACACTGGAATAAATCCTCATTTGTACTGCTCGGGGCATTCTCTGCAGTGCAGTGAGGTAGGTCACTGGTCACATTTCAGCACACAGATAGGGTGTCAGCTCACAAGACCTGGGCTGTTCCTCCTCTCAGATCTGGCCCTGCTCAGCAGGATGCAAGGTGATGACTGCCAAGACAGGACCCATCCTTACCCTCCACCCAGGCTGGTCTTCCAGGTCCTTGTAGCTGGGGTGCTGGCATCACTGAACTTGGGTACACTGATCTGGGGTGCTGGCGTCTCTGTGCTGGGGTATGGGTGTCTTCCATGGACTCTGAATGTTTATGAGGAGTCTTCATGTCCTGCCCTCTGTGTCTACATCTGCAGAGCTCCGGGAAGAGGGGGCTCTGGTAGTTGCCAGCTACGTGGAGGAACCCTGTCCAGGGATAGGCAAATGGACAGAGCTGGAGGAGTAATGCACAGGGGCTCCCCCCAGGGAAAACCCCTAAACCTAAAGGGAGCCAGAGATACAGCACAGCGGTAGGGCATTTCCCTTGCAAGCAGCCAATCCAGGATGGACTGTGGTTCGAGTCCTGACGTCCCATATGGTCCCCCGTGCCTGCTGCCTGCCAGGAGTGATTTTTGAGCGCAGAGCCAGAGTCTTGGGACCCTGGCCTTTTGCTCTACCCATCCCCGTCTCTGTCCCCACCTTGTTCTCATTCCTTTCTTGTTCCTTCACCTCCATCCCATTCTCCTTTCCTCCTGGCTTTGCACACTGGCCACCACCATTTATGTGCCACTGAACACGGAGTGGGTTCATTGTTGCCTGGATCTCCACACTTGTGATTCTGTTGTCTTTGGCCTGTGTTGCTTGACACTGGAGATTGCCAAGGAATGTGTCCCTGACGGCTCAACTATATTTTCAGGCACCTCAAGTCAGCTATAAATCATTTTATGTGGGGACTGGAGTGATAGCACATCCGGTAGGGCATTTGCCTTGCATAGGGTCAAGCCAGGTTTGATCCCCGGCATCCCATAATCTCATATGGTACTGCCAGGAGTAACTCTTGGGTATCGCTGGGTGTGACCCAAAGACCTTTTTTGTTTGTTTTTGTTTTGGGGTCATGCCCAGAGGTGCTAAGGGGTTACTCCTGGCTCTGTGCTCAGAAATCACTCCTGACAGGCATGGGGGACCATATAGGAAGCCTGGATTCAGGGGCCGGGCGGTGGCGCTGCAGGTAAGGTGCCTGCCTTACCGTGCTAGCCTTGGACGGACCACGGTTTGATCCCCCGTTTCCCATATGGTCCCCCGTGCCTGCCAGGAGCGACTTCTGAGCGCATAGCCAGGAGTAACCCCTGAGTGTCACTGGGTGTGGCC
>PVKC010041259.1:0-12182 GCA_004027635.1 Crocidura indochinensis | reverse complement strand
CCCTAAAACAAAAAAGACCTGTTGGAAGTACCTTATCTATCATACCCACCTACCTACCTTTCTGCCTGCCCGCCCACCTACCCACCCACCTATCCATCTAACTCCCTACCTAGCCAACCATCTATACATTCATCTATCTGTCTGGGGCCTACACCTGAGTTCTTCAGGGATCACTCCTAGGTAGTGATGCTGGAATTTGGAACCATGAGTTGACTATATATAAGGCAAGCTTCTTACCTGCTGTCCCATCTTTCTGGTCCCATGCCTTGTTTTAGTGTGACATGTTATTGTTCTGTTTTCACATGATGAAAGGAGGAATGTGGTCTTCTTTGAAAATAAATCATGACCCATTGATTGGAACGAGGAAGCTTGTGTTTGTGCGATTTTTCTCCAGAATTCCCTTTGTTTTTACAAAAATCATTAGCATTCCTAGTATGGCTCTCATTTGTGTTTTCCAATGGTGCTCCTCCAAATCTGAAAGGTTGCATTAAAAAATGAAAGGAAAGCATTGCCAGGCTAGGTTTTTAACTGGTTTATGTCTCTGACTCTTATAAATGGAACCTGAAATGAAAAGATCTTTGAAAGTCTCCCGAAGAACTGGCATGTATTGTGCCTTTAGCTTGACATTTGTCAGCTGGGAGCTAGCTCCAAGCCTTCTGCTAACAGCCACTGATGTTTGAAGGGATGAATAATCAGTGGGGGAAAGAATCATGATTGGGTTTTGTTGCTGGCAAGTAAAGTAAAGCCTTCATCTGGCCAGTTTATACTTGAGAGAGAGAGAGCTAGAAGAGCAAAAAGAGAGAGTGTGAGCAGTGCACTCAGATTAAGTGCAATTGTAAGGGTTTGAAATAAGTGCAAAATAGGGAGTGAATTAGGATGTGTGCCCAACATCCCCTAAAGAACAAAACCACTGAGTGACCAGGCCCCAATTGATGATTTCCTTTTTGATTCTGGATCTTTCTCCGCACCCTTTGTCCTGTCAGATGCTATGCTCATGGTGGCGGAGAGGCTCGAGGGACCTTTCAACATCGAATCAGTCATGGATCCCATCGACGTGAAGATTTCCGATGCTATTATGAACATGCAAGAGAACAGCGTGCAGGTTTCTCAGAAGGTAATGAAGATAATGGAGATGGGCAGGCATCTAGGGGCGCTGCTATATCCTCTCCAGTAAGTAGTGACTCTTTCCTAACACCATCACTCCCTTCATTCTCCTTCCCATTGTAGGTTTTCCAGGGTTGTGGCCCCCCTAAGCCTGTCCCAGCTGGGCGGATTTCCCGTTCTGTCTCTGAAGGAACTGCCTTCAGTACCTTTAGTGCCTTTAGTGCTCGCTTCCGACCATACCACCCGGAGGAACGTCCGACCACAGCAGCTGGCACGAGCTTGGATCGACTGGTAAGCAAGTTGGCAGGCTGGGCCCTGCTTCATGAAAAAAAAACCCACAGACATTTTTGCTCAGAGCACCTCCCTCCTTAGAAGGCTTGCAAGGGCGTGAATTCTAGGTGCAATTTTGCAAACTTACTGTGGTTGCCAGGAAGCTGGTGGCCTTTGGCTCAGAAAGTTCCATGCACCTGAGTCTAGGTGACAAGTGGCCAAGGTGGGGGGTGGGGAGTCTGGGATTAGGGAATAGCACCAGGGCTTAGCACTTTTAGACTTAGCATTTTTAGGGTCTTGGTTTGAATCTTGACCATGAGAGCTGCCAGGTGTGACTTTGGGGTTCATGGCACATTGGTCTCAAGCCTCAAGAAGCACTGAATTCTCCAGCTCTTTCCTTGAGCCAAATGGCCCAGTATTGTAGGGAGCAGTACCTTCCCCATTCAGATAAGAGATCTTATGGCAAAATCTGCCATTTATTTCACCATAGGCACATCAGTAAAGCCATGACCATGCTAGTTCCAGGAGGCTCAGTAATAAGATCCAACAAAAGAGTGAGGAGTAGGCCTCCAGGCTCACTAACACAAGTCACTGCCAGCTAGCAAATGGGATATTGGGAAGAAAGCATGAGGAGGCCACTTAGGTATAGCCATGTGCTGCCTACGCAGGGAAATAATAGGTGGGGATCTGAGGTCTAGCAGGGGGTGGAGGAAGGAGAACAGGTGGGTAAGTTTCAAAGAATGATTCCTACAGGAAAGCTGCAGCCTGGATATTAAAGTCTTTCAAGAAGAGACTGGTTTCAATCATGGAATCTCTGGGACATGGAACCCGAAGATCTCCTAGAGTCGGGGGTGAGGGAGGAGGAAGGGAGAGAGAGAGAGAAAGGAAAAGAACAAAGGACAACAGAGAGAGAGGAGAGAAAGGAAGAGAACAAAGGACACCAGAAACCTTGAGAAAGAGAAAAAGGAGGGGAAAGAAAGGAAAAGAAAGAAAGAAAAATTTCAATGCTAAATTTATCGGCATGGTTCTGCTTTGGAGTACACTTTTGAACTTCATTTCTGTTGGTGGGTAGCTCCAGTTGCAAGTGACTTGCACATCAGGGGAATGTTTGGGCAAGGCTCAGCAGGATGATCTGGACAGTAGCTTCACCTTGTTTTAAAATGAGTCTACTTCTTTGTTAGGTTACTGATGTCAAAGAGAAACTGAAGCAGGCCAAGAAGTTCTGGTCGTCTCTTCCTAGCAACATGTGCAATGATGAACGGATGGCCGCGGGAAATGGCAATGAGGATGACTGCTGGAATGGCAAAGGCAAAAGCAGGTCAGCCCTTGGTGAAGCAATGAGCCGACTCTCTCCCTTAACTTCCTGGGAAATGTGTAGGAAGGGTCCTCTGTGATCAGTAGAGACACCAGCACCAATGACTTGGCCACTCTTCAGAATAAGCTTTACTCTACAAGTATTGGGAAGGTACCCAGATACTTGCAGAGCTTTGAGGCCAAAGTTTGGGACAGCAATTCCATGCTGGCATGAACCTGTGATGGGAGGGTATCAAGTCATTCAAGAAAAGTTGATAACTTTTTCTATCCCTGTAGTCTCTGTTAGCTGCTGGCTAGTTTACTTTAAGTTCCAGTTCTCCCCAAATGCCTCACTTCTCCCAATGCCTTCTCTCTCACTTGAAGTCACTCCATGTTCTTTGCTTACCAATTCCATCTCTTCCATGACTCCATAATCTGTATTCTTCGCTCCTACCCACCAACTCTGCAAGAGTAGTCATTTTCCAAACAGTCAGTGCCATGTTGGGAAACAAGAGGAAATCCAAGCAAGGAGAAATTTGAGTCCATTAGAAGTATCACATAGAATACCCTGAGCCCCACCAGGAATGATTTCTGACCACTACTAGATATGTCCCAGAAACCAAAGAAAAAGTAAAAGAAAAAGAAATGGGGCCGGAGAAATAGCTTGGAGGTGAGGTGTTTGCCTTTCATGCAAAAGGACGGTGGTTTGAATCCCGGCATCCCATATGGTTCCCCCATGCCTGCCAGGGGCAATTTCTGAGCACAGAGCCAGGAGTAACCACTGAGTGCTGCCAGATGTGACCCCCCCAAAAAAAGAAAAAAAGAAAAAGAAGTTGGGGAGTATGACTCTTTCATTTTGTTCTTTGGAAAAATACTAGACTATGGGCGGAAAGCTTGGATATCTGCATCACTCTTTTGTTTTTGAAAACCTATACAGACTGTCTATATGTAATTTCAGGTACCTGTTTGCAGTGACTGGAAATGGATTAGCTAACCAGGGCAATAATCCTGAGGTTCAGGTGGACACCAGCAAGCCAGATGTGCTGATCCTTCGCCAAATCATGGCCTTACGGATGATGACCAGTAAGATGAAGAATGCTTACAACGGGAATGATGTGGACTTCTTTGATATCAGTAAGCCTTTTGTGATTGGAAAGCTGAAATGGTTTTCCTGTGCATTGTACAGAGAACAAAGCAAATGATATATCTCTCCCTTTCCATTTTTTTAAATCCTAGGTGATGAAAGCAGTGGAGAAGGAAGCGGAAGTGGATGTGAGTATCAGCAGTGCCCTGTGGAGGTGGAATACAATGCAACCGACCACTCCGGGAAAAGCGCTAGTGGCAAAGCCAGCGGTGCTGGGGCCCGTGCCAGGGCTCAGGCTTACCTGGTCACCGGCTTCTTCGTCTTGTTTCTGCTTATGCAAAGAGAGTGGAGATAATTCTCCCCATTAGAGCAAAAAGTGTTCATCATCTAAAAGTTACAAAGGCACCGGTTATCGTTTTTATACCATCTTAGTGACTTTGCTTTTTCAGTGAATGGACAACGATGTACAGTTTTTACTATGTGGCCACTGGTTTAAAAAGTTGCTGACTTTTTTTTTTTGCATTCAGTTTTGGGAGATGGGGAGAGGACCTGGATATAAAATCAGTTCCATCCCCACGCCCCTGTGCCCCGATCTTGTTCAACGTGGCTAACAGTGTAGGTACAGAACTGTAGTTAGTTGTGCATTTGTGATTTTTATCATTCTATTGTTTGTTGTTTTTTTTCTTTTTGTTTGTGGGTTTTTTCTGCAGTTATGATCTCACCTTGTTTCTCCCAAGAAAACCAGGGTCCTTTCTTGGCATGTGAACATGTACGTATTGCTGAAATATTAAATAGCTGTACAGAAGCAGGTTTTATTTATCATGTTATCTTATTAAAAGAAAGAAACCCAACAAGCAGTAACATTTCCATGTATCCCTGTTTGAGTTGCCTTACCTAAAGAGAAGTGGAGGTCATTGGGGTTTTGATTTGTAAACTAGGGCAGAATGTGAAGGAACAATGAGGCTTCTAAGCCACTTGTAAGATTGTCTTCAAGCATCAACACAGAAAGGTTATACTTCTTGTATAGCTACTATCTGGAAGAGACTGCAGATACCCCATTTTGGTTGACTGGAATTGCCAAAAATAAAATCAAATGTTGGTCCATCTCTGAACCCACTAATACTTAAAGGGTAATTCATTTGAAAGAAATGTCCTGATCCATTCACTTTAGCAAGGTATGTAAGGCATTCAGAATATCAATTTTGTCACCTGCTCACATTTAGTTTGGGATTGATTTCATGGGTTGTTATTGGGGGGGTGTTTGTTTTTTAATTTTATGTTTAATCCAAGCACATTAGCAAGTCACTGTGGTGGGCTTCATGTCCATATTATCATTCTTTGAATTGATATCCCCTGGCACAAAGATGCCACTCACACACTCATTTGGGTTTCTTGCGTTACTGCTGGCCCACCATAGCATAAGAGCCATGTGGGGGCTAGCCAAAATTGGGGTCCAGGGCTTGGGCTCATGGACAAGTTGTCCATACTCAAATCCTGTTTTGTTGTTTGTGCAGGTGTGTTTATTTGGTTTTTGGACTCCAGGTTCCCAAGAGCTTCTAAGGGTATCTTTCCAGTCTTGTGTTCTTTTTGTTATGTTTTGTTTCTTTCTTTTCTTTTTTCTTTCTTTTTTTTTCCCAGACCCCTCTGATCAGAATGGCAAATGACTTGTAGTGCTTTGCACTGGGGTGATACCCATGACTCGAGCCCTCTTGGAGAATAGGGTATTCCCTTTATCATACGTTGTTTTCTTTTGGGTGATAGGAGTAGGTATAGTGGAGAAAATTATATCTTAGGGGTCAGCCAGGGCCATGCAAAACCGAGTTATCTGTTGTCACAGGCCAAAGACCAAAAAAAAAAAAAAAAACACAGATGTTGGACCTTTTGGAAACCTTTCCTTGTGTCCTTACCACGAGATGGCTCACAAAACAATTGATGAGAATAGAACAAATCATTTTCAAAGGCATTCCCCAAAGTCTTCAGAAATTCAAAGGGAAAAAAAAAATCTGCCAGTCTCTTCCGGCTTTACACCGCTGTTAAGATCCCTAGCGGTTCTGTAGCAGCTAAACCCCACAAATTTCATTTGTGTTCTTGTTCAATCTTCAGTTGTAAAAGTAATTCTCTATTTTTATATTGAAACATAATTACTTGATAGCTCAGGGTCTACATTTCATTCACCTTTCTACACCAAATTCTGCAGAATGGTCAACATGGAGTATTGGGGTGGGGGGGCTGTTGTGAACAGAGGCTTAATTTTATTAGAAGTAGCCAGTTATTTATTAAAGCATGATGTTAATAAAATAGGCATATTCTGGCCAGCGTGTGTAAGTGTGTGTTTTTTTGGGGGGGAGGACAAATCACAGAAGACATAAATTTGCCAAATGCTGCATTTACATATGAGGCAGAATGGATTGTAAGTAGCTTAGCTGCCTGTGGGAACTTGGAAACTGTGCCGGTACTCAGTAACTACCTCAGTTGTGAGGAATTTCCTTTTTAGCTTAGACTGCTATGACTTTGACTTGGTAGAAATAGAATCTGGTCTCCAAAATGTGCTCAAAGAGTTATCCCCATAGACCTTGTTTGATTGTTTTTCATTTAAAACCTTGAACTCTGCCCAGCTGTTTTCTTTCAGTCGAGTCCCCTAAACCAATAACATTTTCCTAATTAAATATTCTCGAAGGTTCTTTTGGACTCTTAGTGATTTGTTTTCTTTCTTTGCATTTTTCCTGTTACCCTTTTATTATTCAAATTGTCTCTTGCTTTTGAATTTGAACTATGAAATAAACAAATCATAGATTTTTCCATTCAGGTCTGACTGGGTAACTTTTGGCTTTTAACCAGCTGGCAGGTTCACCCCCTCTCCTTTCCCCTGCCCCCACCATAAAAAGAATAAAGACAAGTTGAATATTTTAAAGCCTTCAGAGTTCAGGGTCTGAAGTAAAATCAAAGCTTTGTTGGGTGACCTGACTTTTCCAAAATCTCAGTTAATAGCATCTGAAGGTTTTTTTATTTTATAAGGTTGTTGATAAATTATTTTTCTTTCAAACCCTTCATCCAGTCTGTTCCATAAGGAAAAAACTTTTTGACTGTTTCGAAAACTGTCAGCAATTAGAACCTAAGAAAAAGTACAAAAAAAAAAAACCACCCTGACTTATATTTTTCAACCTTCTGTTTCTGGGACTAGAGTGATAGTACTAGAGTGATAGAGTAGATTGCTTGCCTTGCATGAGACTGACCTAGGCTTAATTCTGAGTGTCCTTAATGGTCCCCCAAGAATGCCAGGAGTAATTTCTGAATGCAGAGCTAGGAGTAACCCCTGAGCATCTCCAGCTGAAGCAAAAACAGACAAAACAACAAAAACTAAAAAACAACCTAAACTTTTATTCCTGAGAGAATTTACAGAAAGGAAATTTATTGTGGTTACAGAAATGAAAAAAAAATAGGGTTATAGTTAACACCATATAAAAGGCAACTGCCCCTTTATTACAAGATTGCTGTTATTTTCAGTCTCAAGCGAACACCATGCTACCAAATGCAACTTTCTATCTTTTGGGGGTGTGAGTATGGAAAGGCGGTCAACACGAGCAATATTCAGGAACTATCCTGGGCTCAGTGCTCAGGAGTGACCCCTGTTATAGTTCAGGTAACCATATGTGATACCAGGGGTTCCAACCGGGATTAGCCACAACTAAAGCAAATGCCTTCACCCCTGGACTATCACTCTGGCCTGCTGTCTCTTTTGGAATTAAGAGAAAAATAATCTGAAAATTCTTTCAGCTTGAACGAGTTGAAAAATGTAATGACACTTTACAAATGAAGCATTAACTTTGAAACTCCTAATAATCTTTTATATATGTGAAAATATCCAAACGATGACATGGTCACATAGGAATTCAAGTGCATCCATGTGTTAGTTGCCACATAATAATCATGTCCATTTTTAATTATGAAGTATATTGACTAAATTTAAAATGGAAACAAGAGGGCTGGAAAAATACTACTACAGCAGATAAAGTGCTCACCTTGTATGTGATTGACTCAGGTTTGATCCCCTTTGATATATCCCCTGCTCTGCCAAGTGTGACCTGTGAGTGCAGAGCCAGGGAGTAAAACCTGAGCATCATGGGGTGTGGCCCCAATACCTAAAAAAGTAAAGATGAAAATCAATAGTGTTACAGAGTAAAATTTCTTTCTTATTTTGAGTTTCTGCCAAGATTCCCCCATACCTGACATAAATATTTGTTTACATGTATCTTCTATAGCATGTTTATACTTACCAAGTAGAGAGGATTGGTGAATTTTATCTTTACCCCATTTTTTTGTTTGGTTTGAGAACCACACCCAGCAGTGCTTGGTTTATTCCTGCCTCTGCACTCAGGAATGAAGGCAGGGCTTAGGGGGATCACATAGGGAACCAAAGATCAAACCTGGGTTGACTGCACACAAGGCAAGTATCAGTCTTAACTGCTATACTAGTGTTCCAACCCCATCTTTCCCCTGTTGACTTGAAAGATGGCATCTTCTGCTCTGCAATAGCACACTTTGGTTAATGTGAAAACTGTTTAAAAGGTCCCTAAAGATAGAGAGTCCTCTAATTATTGTTTGGGATGTTGAGGGTCATGCCCTTAGCTCTAGGCTCTAGGTTTAGGGATCTCTCCTGACGTTGCTCAGAGGACCCTATGGAGTGCTGGTGATCAAACCAGGCACAGCTTTGTATAAGGCTAATACACCTTAACTCTCCTTCTGGAAAACTCTTTAGTTCCTGAGTTCTGTTCTGATAGCATGACGTCTTGGTGATGTACCACATCTTAGGAGAGGAGAGGGCCATATTATGACTCTGATTTATCTAAGTAGATTCAGGAATGGAGAAGATGTTTGGCATTCCAGTGCTATTATCCTGAGTGTGAATCAGTATGCTTTGTTCAGGGTTTTCTTCCACACCTAGCAGTACTCATGAGCTATTCCTACCTCTGCTCAGGTGTGACCTTTGGCCAGTGCTCAGGGAAGCATACGGGGTGTTGGGCATCATCAGACAGGTCTTCTGCTTGCAATTGCACAGCAAATGTCTTATCCCTTGTACTCTCTCCATTCCCCAGATGAAGTTTCTTCTTGTTTGTTTGGTGGCCACACCTGGCTCTCTGCTCAGTGATCAGTCCTGGTAGAGTTGGGGGAAGTAGGGAGGGTGAGACCACATGGGTTGCCAGGAATCGAACATGGGTTGGCCAGGTGCAAGGTAAGTAGCTTATCTGCTGTACTATCTCCAGCCCACAGATTTTTGTGTATATTTGAACACATACTCCCAGGTCCAACTGACTTGTCACTTAAGGGGATGCCTTTACCCTGCTGTCAGTGGTGAGCACTTGGGGAATGCAGACTCATTTTTTTTAATGATTGCCTAAGGGAAACATGATCAGGAAGGTAAGTTGCCTGCCAAGAAAAAAACACATGCATGAGTATGCGCTCACACACGCACAAAATATATTCCAGATAGGATTGCTTTGACTTACCACTGTCTTCAATTTGCTTTTCTGCTTCACCATCAAGAACGTAAAAGTAGCTATAGTCCCTCTTGTTCTTGGGAACTCCCCGTGTAGAGCAATGGATACCAGGTTGGGCACAAAGAAATAATCCTGAGTGAGGGCCTATTTTATTGCATTTATCGTAGGGTGGGAGATTGGGGGCCACATCCAGTGGCACTCAGCGAACCAATCCATGCAGGGTGCCAATCCGAAAACTGCACACAAAGCATGTGCTGCCTTCCTCCAAGTTGTCTCTCCATCCCTGCAGATGTGTTGAGGATATGTTTTTTATGGGTTTTGGGCCACACCCAGCAATGCTTGGAGGGGACCATGTTGTGTTAGGGCTTGAACTCTGAGAGGGCTGAATTGCTTTTGTTCAAACTAGTCCTAATTCCTGGCAGGCTTGCAAAACCATGTGGGGGTGATTTCAGGTCAACCACATATAAGGTAAATGCTCTACCCACTCTACTATCACTGTTACTTCTGTAACGGCCAATCTGCCTGTAACATTCGCTGGGTCATGTCAATTTGCTTGCCATCTTGTAGAGCAGCCCTGCATTTTGCAGATGAGCAAAAGGACTCAAGTCAGGAGTGACAGTCAAGATTGGGAACAAAGGTTGGCTGGGCACCAGAGCTTATATATTTCCAGGGCCATTTCTTCACCCTAATCCTCTTAGCCTTCCTTGTCTGAATTTTCTGGAAAAGAAAGCCGGAGGGGCTAGTCATACAAAGATATGGAGGATGGCCAGGTGAACCTAGCAAGCACAGGTGGCTTTACTTGACCAACCTGAGTCCAGAACCATCTGGAAAACAAGTGTGATGATGAAAAAGTTTGCTCTCATTACACTGTAGCCAACTTCAAAGGAGAAAGAGCTTGGGTGCTAATGTCTGGAGACCATATGGCCTCTTGGTGCCCTTTCTTGAAAAACCGACAACAGGGCTGAGAGTTTAATGTGTCCAGCTCATACATTTCAGGTGGGAGTCCCAGGTTTGATCCCTGGTACTGCCTGAGTCCTCCCACATCACTGCTGGGGTGGCTTAACAACATAGCAGCATAAAAGCAAGATTGACATGAATGATGTAGTCTACCCTCTCCAGGACAGCCTCATGTGACCCGTGCTGACTCCTGGCAGTTGTATTGCTGGGAAGTTTGAACTCATGCAACAGTTCAACAAACACAATCTGTCTTGAAAAGAATTGCCATGATTTATGTAGGAAAAGTTCATGAGTGCCTAATCAGCTGGGTCTTTGTAAGGAAGTAAATATGTCTTGGGATAAAAAGAGACCCGGTGAATACAGTCTGGGCTTCCTAAAGAGCCCTGGACAAGATTCCACCTCTAAATCTACACCTGGGTCAGATAGTGGACACACAGAACCAAGGTAGCAGTCATTGCTCGCGTAGTTGAACAAGTGGTTTTTCCTGGAGGATCAAGTACACATTTGAAAAGACTACTTCTAACGCCAGGCGTAATGATGCTTTACATGCCAGAGATCTGGGTTTGTCCCTTGACAGTGCATGATCTCCAGAGCACTGTTGAGAACAACCACAGAGCACTAGGCTGGGATTAGCTCAGAGTACAGGCATGTGTGACCCCCACCCCCCAACACAAAGAAGTTGACAACATCTA
This sequence comes from Crocidura indochinensis, assembly GCA_004027635.1. Lineage (NCBI taxonomy): Eukaryota > Metazoa > Chordata > Mammalia > Eulipotyphla > Soricidae > Crocidura > Crocidura indochinensis. The sequence goes on along the minus strand of PVKC010041259.1, from coordinate 1,287 downwards.
ATGCCAAAAATCGGCTTGATTAGATTTTCACTTGCTATTCTTACCCCACTAGTGAATGTGGAAACTTTGATTTTGGTTGCTCTCTGACCACTGGTCCCAGTTTACCCACCTACTTCTATATTCTGAGGAGTAGGGGAGGAATGGGGAACACTGGTCTAAGAATCCACAAGTTTCAAATATCTAGCCCTATTTTCCCCTGATTTTTGGACCACACATGACTGCTCTGGGCTAACTAACTCCTGGCTCCGCAGGAGTGATTCCTTAGTATTACTGGATGTGACCCCAAAGCAAGACAATAATAAATTCCAGCCCCCGAAAACTCCCAAATCTCCACTTAGCTCTTGTGTCATTAGTTGAAGTCTAGGACAGTGATTTTCCAACACTGCATCACAATCTCCTAAGGGTGATAGCTAAGCTACCACGGGCTCTTCTGATTCAGGATAGTTAGTTGGTGTGTGTAGGAGATTTTTGCATCTCTATCAAGAGCCTTTGTGGTGCTGCTACTGCTGGTCTTCAGAGCCTCAATTTGAGAATCAGGATCTTATGTAAAGGGATTTCAAGTCTACCCTAGAAGGCTAAATACATTTCCTCTGGGCAATTAGTTAGAAGCACCTCCAGAGAAATAGTGAGTGGAAATAAACCAAATAAGCTAGCTCAGAGTGCCTTGCCATAGACTAACAGGTGAGGTTAGTATTCCCCAATAGAGATCAAGCAGAGTAGCTACTGAAGTATCTGCAGTATCAAGCAGATAGTGAAGAATGCCAGGTAAAAGAGTCATTCATGACAGACTTTCTAGAAAGCCTGTAGAAAATCTGTCTAGAGTACAGGACGGTATGGGGTGAGGAGGAAGGACACTTGGGATATTGGTGATGGAAATGTTGCACTGGTGAAGGTATGTGTATATATATATATGTGTATATATATATATATATATATATATATATATATATATAAAAGGAAAAGATAAGGCTGCCCAATGCTTACCACAGGCTGTGTTCTTTACACTGTATAGAAAGAAGAGGTACAGTAAATGCACCCCATATACACTTCAACCCAGGCCCTTTGCCTGGTCTGTATTGTGAATGGGGGGAAAGTCATTCATAAACCCCATTTATCTGGATCCATGTGAGGTGGCACCGAGGAAATCATGTCTTTCGAAAGGGACAACTGAGAGTTCAGCGAGGCTTCCTTAGTCTCATTGAGGGAAAGGGACATAGGGTACATCTACAAGTGCTTTGTCTAAAACTAATAAATATCACAAGGCACAAGGCATCCCCTTAAACATGC
>PVKC010041258.1:0-12132 GCA_004027635.1 Crocidura indochinensis | reverse complement strand
CCAGTAGGACGCAGTAGGGCGGAGTCTCCAGTAGGAGGAGCAAACAGCTCTCCAATTGGGAGTCTCCTTAGCCAGCCGGTTCTTACTCACTGATTAGTCAGCTGGCAGCCCCAACTTGCAGCGACCTCTGCATTCACTTCTCAGGGCTCTGTTCTTTGGGGGGAGCTCCAAGAATTCAGCAAAGAAAACAGCAGAGAAACAGAGTCCCCACAGTTCACAGTTCCCCCAGTAGGACGCAGTAGGGCCTTTTTTGTTCTTTTTTGGGCCACACCCGGTGACGCTCAGGGGTTACTCCTGGCTTTTCGCTCAGAAGTCGCTCCTGGCAGGCACGGGGGACCATATGGAGAACCAGGGGATAGAACCGCGGTCCGTCCTAAGTTAGCGCAGGCAAGGCAGGCACCTTACCTCCAGCGCCACCGCCTGGCCCCTAATTTTCTTATATTTTTGGGACAGACTAATTTATGAACAATTTTCCTTACAGAGACTAATTCTTTAAGGTTATATCCTCACTTTTATGATTTCATTTAACATTAAGAACTTCTAAAAGACCCTAACTCTATGCAATTCCATATGGTTTCATACATTCATAGCTGTAGAGTTGTGGTAATCAAGAAACTCTATGAGGCAGTATTTATTTATAATAATTTTGTTCTGAATTACTTTATTTAAACACCAACATTACAAGGTAGTTCACAATACAGTATTTTTTGCAACTACAAATTTGTTCATAATACAATATACAACAACCTTCACCAATGCACATTTCCTATCGCCAATATCCCCAAGTTTCCTCCTACCCTCCTTTCTCTTGACCTTCCAACTCTGCCTGTCACTGTAGCAAACATTTTTATTCTTCTACTTTTCTGCGTTTAGATACTGGTTTGCAGTATTGTTACTGAAGGAGTATCATGCATTTCACTTTATCTTCTTTCAGCACCCAGTCCTTGTCCAGAATGATCATTTCCACTATCATTTTTATAGTGGTCTCTTCTCTGTCCTAACTGTACTCTCTCACTATTTGTGGTAATAGAGATGAAGGCCAAGAGGACCAGTCCATGATATGAAATAGTATTTAAGATGTGTGTTTCACTGACTTTTTCATCATCACACTTTTTATTCCTTCAGTATGTTGTATTTGCTTTCTTGAAATCTCAACTGCTACCTTTCGACTCATCATACTCAGAGTTAAAGCAGTAGCCTTGTGTGTGAGGCTCAGGATGTGATTAAAATAAAGATGGAAAAATGTTAGTTTTCTTTTAAGATTTAATAAAATAAAACCTTCTGAGTGTTTCCTTAGATACATCTCCATGTAAATGCCTCTCAAATTCATATTCTATTTTCTACAATAGTGTATGTACATTTTGGTTTTTGTTTGTTTTCAGCCACACCTGGAGGTGCTCAGGGGGTAACTCCTGGCTCTGCTCTCAGAAATTGCTTCTGGCTAGGTTTAGAGAACCAGACTTAGGGATGCCGGGAATCGAACCTGGTCGGTCTCAGGTTAGCCACACAAGGCTAATGCCCTACTACTGAGCTATCACTCTGGCCTTTATGCACATTTTACAATAAGACTGTTTCTCTTGGGGATACTACAATTATTTAAATAAATATGACTACTACATAGTTGAGATAATATTTCACATTTTTTTCAAGTATTTGGGGAACTGTGATACTTGTTGTTTTGTGATGACAAACTACCTCACCAGACTATAAATAAGAGACAATCCACTTTTGTTGCAGAGGCATTTTTCCCTCCCTCAATTTACTGTGATTAATGCCTCTATTTCTATTTTCAATTATTGCTTATAATAACCTGGAAAAACATAAAAATAGAGCTATTATATTATAGGACTTAATACCTATCAAACAATTTGGATTTAGTGTTATTTCATAAGTTTTGAGATTTTTCTTTGTCTTCCCACCTTTGTCAATGTGTAGGGGTCACACCTGGTGGTGTTTAGGCTCTGCAATTTTAATGTTTAGCTGTACTTGGACTATGAGATCCACACTTACCTGTAGACAGGGATCTGCCCATTATGTACTGGTTATTAATCTCTGGATCTCTCACACACACTAGGTATGATCTTAGTTATATCCCGGGCCACTACTTAATAATTATGTGTAAAATCACCCCACAGACTGTATCTCCAATCCCAGGTGAACAAGTCTGAATCAGGGTCGCTCATGAAATAACCCAAACCAGGCTCAGGGTGAAACATGTATTATCTGGCAATCTTCTACCTCTTATTTCCAACAAGCTGCCTGCCAGAACTGTTTTTACCGAGTAGAAAGACCACCCTTAGGTGAGGTGTAGTAAGTACATACTAAGGGTAAATAGCTCAGGCTATCTTGAGGTTTACATATAAGAAAAGTTTTGTTTTTGGTGAAACCAAATGGTAACCATCAGATACAAAGATACCAAGGATGATCTTTATTGTGGGTGAAATAAGGTGTACACTAACAATTATGTATATGAAGGAAGTTTCAAACATTTTTTTATTTCTTGTTTTGGATCACACCAGCCAGTGTGCAGGGGTTTCTCCTAGCTCTGAGCTCAGAGGTCACTCTTGGCGGTGCTCAGGTGACCATATGGAAAGCCAGGGATTGAACCTGAGTCAACTACATACAAGGCAAATGCCCTCCCACAGTGCTATAGCTCAGGACCCCTAGTTTTAAACATTTTTAAGAGAAAAAGCATATAAAAGGAAATATATTATTTAAGTTAGAATAAAATTACACTTCAAAGGAAAACATTCTAAAATATCACCATTATGAAGCAGATAATATTTAACTGACTACATTTTCCCTCCAAAGAAATATAATAGAATTCAGAGTCTCAAAATAAAATATGTAAACTTTCTGGGACTTGATACAAATTATTCAACAGAGAAAATGTTAAAACAATGTGATCCATTGTCCAAAATTTCTATATAGATAAATTCAATTTGAGCCTTATGTCGAATTGAACAAAATAATATCAAACATCTGTAGTAAGTCAATGATTGGATGGATGGATAATATGCTTAGAATAAATAATATAAAATATCAAAAGAGTAATAAAATCTTTTAAAAGAACTGACTATAAAGATTAGAAACACAAAATACAATAGATGAAATATAAAGTTATGTAGATTTATTTGAATAAAGATATAAGGATAGTCAATAAACTTGAAAACAAAGATCCCATTGTTATACATGTTCTTCCCACACTATGCTTAGATATATTTTTACAATTTCTGAGTTTCTTTTATGTATATTTATGGAGGATCAGTTTAAAAGCAATGAATTACTTTAATATATTTGCGTTAAAATCTTATTCCTCTTTCAAATCTGAAAAATACCTTTGATCAAGTGTGTTTTCTTCAAACTATTTTCGATATTTTTGTTTGTATATATTATGTATTTTCCTCTGACCTGAGAATATTTTTTCTGAAAAAATGTCTATCCATATGGATGGTCCCTTATAAGTGTTTCTTCACTTTTCTCATCCTCCTTGTCTTATATTTATATTTGATGTTTGCGATATTAATTATCATATGTCTTGATGTGGATATGTTAGGATTTACTTTGTTTGAAATAAATAAGCCTTTAGGTCTGGGTGTATAACTCCTTTCTGGTATTTGAGAAAATTTTAGCTATTACCCAAAAAGGAATTCTTTTTTTTATTTCTTCTTCTGGAATTTCTCTGATGCAAGTGATTTATGTCATTGATGCAGCGTCATGTGACTTTTTTTTTTTGTTTGTTTGTTTTAAACTATTTGTTGATTTCTTTTGGATGCATTTTGATACTTGATATTGAACTCACTGATTTGTTTTTTGACTTCAGTTCTGCTGTTTGGACCTATTATAATTGTAGTGTAGTTACTGACTACCTCTATGGTTTTTGTTTGATTATTTTTAGATTTTTTTCATCATATACTCTCTTTATTGAAGTTTATTTCCTTTCATCTCACTTCAGTAAGAATCATCAGATTGTTACCTTGACATCTTATTTTGTTAGCTCTGTTGTACTGGGCGTTCTTTCTAAGTTATTGTCTCAAAAGTTAAGATGGTATAAAAGGTGTTATACTATCTCAACTATATGTGTGCTTGGGTGAGGATGGATCATGTATTTGAGAAAGCCTATTAGTTGATCAAAAGTATAAGATATCAATAGTCAGCAAATACTAGGCCTCTTAGGTTACAGATTCTTGCTGGAGAGGAGTTTAAGAGGAGGTTGACTACAAGTAAATTCTGGAATTGCAAGGAGACAATTTATTGGACCTGCAAAGAAGCAAAGCAGGCAAAGTAACCTTCTGCCTAATTATCTATGCAAGGTGTTTTGACTCTAGAGTGCAAATTGCTTGTACTCTACTCTTGATCATTCTCTCTCTGACCCTTTCTAGCTCAACTTTTTTGCAGGGTTTGTTAAATAGCTTTCCTTGGGAATTTTTTTCTTATGAAGAAGGAAGACCTTCTTCCTTCTCTAGGCTGTCTTTAGCAGACCTCTCAGCAAGTTTGAGAGAGATAGTTAAGATTTTCTTTCTTACTTTGTCTTTTCTTCCCTTTATTTTTCATTTCTATATAATCTAGAGTCAAGGGTAATCATTGATTCCCCCTTTGACACCTTGTATCTTTTGACCTGTTATATACCTGTTGGGCTTTTGTCCAAGTTTTGTACCTTGTACTTTCTTTCCCTTCCAATGTTTTAAGTAAAACATCCAAGAATTGAGGTACTGGATGCTCTCTCTAATTCTCCCTGATCTCCTGGGTAAACTTCTGCACTATAGCAAATTCCTTGTTGTCTGTGGTGGGGTTTCTAGAGCATCATTGTCTGGTCACCTTTTCCTTGCTATGAAAGCTTTATTTGGAATTAGACCAATTTCCATATAGACTTATTCAAGTTTTGGTGTAGATTTGGTGTCAACATGTGAGTAGCTAAGCTACTTGACCATGTTATACTAGGTCATGTTAGTCTTGCTCCTGAAGGTAGGCCATTTGGATATTTTTTCAATAGTAAGTAGTAACGAAAGCCCATGTAAAGATTTAAATAAAAAATAATATTTAGATCCTAGAGTCAGTCTTATGCTAATAAACCTTGGGGGTGAGGCTTTCTTGTAATCAGGCCAAGGATATTTTTTTCTGTTTTCCCCATATTTTTCTGGGCCTTTGCAAACAACAGAGATTGCCACTGTCACACTTTTACAATTTTTTCTTTAACCCTTACCTTTCAGACAAATAAACAATTTACTGAACTTAAAAACAAATAACTATAGTAGAATTCCTGTCTCAAACAGAGGCAGGGGATGGGAGGTGGGGCATTGGGAGGTAGGAATGTTACACTGGTGAAAGGGATTGTTCTGTTTGTGATTTTAATCCAACGGTAATCATGTTACTTAAATAAATAAAAAATATACTTTAATTACCACAGGTAGGGCAGAAGTGTCACATAGTCCATAGGGTGTTTGCCTTGCATGTGACTGACACAGCTTCAATCTGTGGCATCATATGTCCCCCAAGTCTGCCAAGAGTAATTTCTGAGCACAGAGTCAGGAGTAAACCCTAAACAAAAACAAACAAAAACAAACAAAAATTATTTGCTAAAAGCAGCGCTTAAAAAAACTCAGAATAACAGTAGATTATAGATTGAGAGGACTACTCTTTTATTCTAGAAGTTCAATTCTGCTCTCATTTTTCGATCCTACATAAATACATTGTAGCAGAGTATTTTTCTTTTGCTAGGGTGTTGGGGAAGGCTTGTATTTTTGTTTTAAATAATTAAGTATTTAGTTGATAATCTTCATTGTATGTTTCGATTTAATTTAATTTGCTTTATCTTATTTCCTTTTAATAATTTCTGAATTCACATTGTAGATATTTTTAAGATAGAATTTGGAGTCTGTGAGTATGTCCGGTCTTGCTTTCCCCCTCCATCTCTTCCAATAGCAGGTTGGATACAGTTGAATTTGGCACGGATAATGGTCATTACTGAAATGAAAATAGGGATTTAAGATGTTATAATTGATATAAAATAGAAGGAAAAAGATTATTCAAAAGAGGGATCATCTACCAACTCAGATTCCTTGTGTTTTTCAGTTTTGGCATTAGGAAAGGGGCAGTTTACATCATTTTACCAGTCTTATAGATGGTCAAGTATAGTAAGCTTAAGAGATTTTTTGATATTAAAAAATTTTATTGAACAAATATTTATAAGAGATATTTTCTATTCTGCCTTGGATTTCTATTCAACCCAAAGCCAATAACAGATTTGATAAATGATTACTTGATTCAATATTTAATGATGTTTTAGAATTCATAACATCCATTTTGATGAGAAGAGGTTTACACTCAGATAAATGTATTGATTAAGATACACCTTACTTTTTTAAAAATAAGTCATATTTTAAGTTAATATAACTAGCTAGATAAAAACATTGTAAAATAAAAGTGTACTAATTTTTTTAAATGTGGAGTCTAGGAAAAATATATATCTTAGGTAGGACATAATATTTGGGAAAAATGATAAGAAATCAATCATTGAAGAGAGAGAATTTTATTTATATCTTTATTACAGAGTTCAAAAATAGGTGAGACTATAGAGTTTAAAATAAACACCTTCAGTAAGGTTCTAATATCCAAAGTCTTGCAAGGTCAGTAGAATAAATCAGTATGGGGTTAAGAATTTGGAGCACCGTCTAGTAACCGTGACAGTGAATTACTAAATTGTGTGTTCCCCTAAGTTGACAGTTCACTGAATCATCACCATAAGCAGACTTTGACTTCAAATTGAAAATGTCTAGAGAGTAATAATTGAAAACAAATGCAGGTTCAAATATACATTTGTCAGATTGTACTGCCATGATGTGTTTGCTGAGATGTGAGATTAGTGCTATGTTGTTGTTGTTATTGTTGTTTGTGATCTTAACTAAGCTCCCTGAAATGAGATCATTTTGAAACACTAGAAGTACCTTTATCCAATCATTTCTTTGTGATTCCAAGCATATCTATCTTATATATAATAGGAAACAGATCTTCTAATTCCACATTGTGGTCACTCACAGACCCAACCATTCTCACAAACATATATTCACTCACATACACACCTATTTTCTTGGCTTGGTTCAGGAATTTATTTCCCATAAACTCCATTCTCTGGCATTCTAATGGTTCATTTTATGATATGATATTGTTTCACACATGAATGAATTGAAAGACATAAGATGCAATCTGCCTGCTGTGAATTTATTCCTAAATCCCTTCTCCTTTCTTAATGTCCATGCATTCAAGCTTCTAAAACTAAGTGCCAAGAAATATTTGTTTCACTGCTTGGTATTTACAGTGCCTGCATTTCTACTCTACCCCACCCTCAAAGAAAACACTTGGATTTAGTTCAGAGTTCTGAAAGAATATTTGCATTGTAGATTCCCTTTTAACATTTGCAGTGAAAATAATGAGAGACAGCTCATTCCCTAATGCTCCCATTACAGAGTATTCGCGTAAAATTAATTAGAAAAGAATTAATATTGTATATGTTCCACTTATAGGCCAAATATTTTCTTGGAATTAATGTGATATTGTGTAAATGTGCAAAAACATCATAGTCACTTTGAGATTATAGTCAGCATGATATCAATAATTGATTTCATTTTTATTTATTTGTAGTCAAAAGAATTCTTGTTGTCTTTTGTGCTTATAGAGATTTATGTTTATTCTTGTACAAAATTATAGCTGTGATCTACCTTTCCTTTGTAAATAAATGAAACATATATGGAGCCGGAGAGAAAGTACAGCTGTTAGGGTGTTTTCCTTGCACACAGCTGACCTGGGTTTGATCTTCCAGCACTCCATATGGTTCACAGAGACAGACAGAAGTCGTCTCTGAGCATAGAGAACAGCCTGAGTATTGCCAGGTGTGACTCAAAAACTTTAAACAAACAAATGTACTTTTTATGTAGGAATCCATTGATAGACACTTATCCTTGATTCCTGACCTCATTGGACTTATAATCTGTGGAGTGTTGAATAGACAATTAGAGGTATGACTATTAAGAATCTACTACCTCCCTACTGTATAAGGTACTACATATACCTACTATATATATATATATATATATATATATATATATACCCACTGTACAAGTCAGGTATACTATATATGTATACCTACTGTATAAGTCAGACTTTTAGCCTACTCCATGGCTGAAGTGAGAAGTTCTAGAGAAAAATGACCTTAGAATTCACATCTGACAGATGAATGGGTTCTTTTTTGTGTTGTCCTGCATAGAAAAGATGAGCTGTACAATCAATCAGGCAGGGTTGTCAGTTCTATAGTAAAGTAGTACTAGCTGTACTCTACCTTCAGTAAATTGTTAATTAGATATTGGGCCACGTTTCATGGTTTTCCTAAGACACTGCAATGAAAAGACTGAAATGCAAAGTTGAGATGGTAAGTCTCCAGTATGTCTTTTCTTTTTTTTATTGTTTTTTTTGTTTGTTTGTTTGTTTTGGGTCACACCCGGCAGTGCTCAGGAGTTACTCCTGGCTCCATGCTCAGAAATTGCTCCTGGCAGGCACGGGGGACCATATGGGGCACCGGGATTCGAAACGATGACCTTTTGCATGAAAGGCAAACGCCTTACCTCCATGCTATCTCCCGGGCCCCAAGTATGTCTTTTCTTTCTTTCACTAGATAAACATTTAAGAGTAAGTTGCAGTGTTTCATTATTCATGAGAAAAATGAAATAAAATTATTGGGACAATTTAAAGTAAGGCATTAGGAACAATATTTCTTCTACATTACATGTATCAATCATTTAAACAATTAAGCTAGATGCTAGTGTTTATATCAAAGTGAAAAATATGCTATAAAATGACATATTCCAGAATTTAGAGCATATTAAAAAGTTTGGAGAAGTGTATAATATGGCAGCAATATGGGAAAAACTCACCAGGAGACTGTAAGAAAATATTGCCATATCTGTGTTAATTTTTTTCTCTTACTAGTAAGCTTATTATTTTTTTTTATTTTTGTTTTTTTTTTTTTTGGTCACACCCGACAGTGCTCAGGGGTTACTCCTGGCTCCGTGCTCAGAAATTGCTCCTGGCAGGCACGGGGGACCATATGGGGCACCGGGATTCGAACCGATGACCTTTTGCATGAAAGGCAAACACCTTACCTCCATGCTATCTCCCGGGCCCCTTAAGCTTATTATTGAACCACCTGAATTGCTTATATCACCAAATTATGTTATCATTTGACTTGTAAAATGTGTTGTTTAAACATCACAATGATGCTCTTAACACATCTCTATATGTCCTTGGGTAAAATCTAGATATGAAAAAGATGAGGAACTGTCTTGGTATTCAAACAAGAGCAAGAAAGAATAAAAAAGAAAATAATAAGTAAATAAATAATAAATAAATAAAATAATAAAAAAGAAAGAATAATAAAGAGCAAGAAAGAATTTAACAAAGAATAAATCACTGATATTGCTATGGATTGATAACAATGTACATAAATAACATTAATTATACTGGATATTAAAATATACATTAATTTTCTTCTTTAATTTATTTAAAGAAAAATGCATCACATAGTTGTCATAACTGATTATAATAAATTTGTTTTAGAGTGACCAAAAGCAAAGTTATTAAAAATAGAAAATAGAAAAAGTAAAACCTAATAAAATAATAATAATAATATGGAAAAAGAAAAGTTCACTAGCAAGTATATTGGTGAAAATTATTGTATCTCCAGTAAAGACATTATTACAGTAGAAGAGAGTTTAGTAAGCCACTCTTTTTTAAATAAGGAGATACAGAATACATAAAAAAAGTGTGTGTGTGTGTGTGTGTGTGTGTGTGTGTGTGTGTGTGTGTGGCAGTTATTTGCATAAGCTCAGCAAAATTTGGGAGAAATGGAAAGGAAACACCTTTGGCCTATGGACAGGGAGATCTTACCCATGAAGCACATTGGCATAAGACGGACTCCAGGTTCTAGGCATACTAGGTTGTTCAATCCCATAGTCATTGTATATGGTTACGGAAAGAGCTTTCACCATCAGGTTGTTGCTGTCAGGTTTCTGTAGTTATAGATCCTGGTTTCTGTACACATTCTATGTAGAAGTCCAGTGATGTGTAGGGTCTTCTGGTTTTATCTGTTAGGTAGCAATGCAAAGAATCCTGTCCTACGAAGCAGACTTTTGCTGTTACCAAGTCATCAGGGTGTCATAAGGACCCTCTTTGGAGTAAGTCTATTTTTCTATTTAAATGATTGCTGTCAAAGACTAGGGCCCTGCAATATAATTTTCTAATATCAATTTGACTATGTTTAAGATATAAGTTAGTAGTACTCTAATATATCTGGAAAGGAACTAAGGAAATGCACAAAAATAAGACATGAACTGAAGAACTAAGAGCTCCAGGAGTTCTTATTATAAAGTGACTATTTCATATTTTCATTGTCATCTATTTTCATCCTTGTTTGTCTCCTCCTAGCATCATTTTGCAGACATACATTCTCCTTAAACTAGAAAATAGGGCTGCTGTCACTCTAGAGTCCCATCTGCTCAGTTTAATAATCTCAGTAAAAAAATAATACATATTTGCTTCTCTAAATATAAAAACACAAGAAAAAGACTTAGATGCCATACTCCTCTTGTTCACATACTTGTTCGGTGGCTCATCATAAACTTTATGGATTAGGATTATAACCAATGGGTCATGTAGGTTTCATAGTCTGGAGTTCATATACACTCAGAGCAAATACATTTTGAAAAAGAAAATAAATGCCACCAAGTACAGTGCATTATCATTGGTAGCTGAGATAAATAATTGCACTTATTGATTTTCCCCCATTTCCTTATAAAACAGCCATTATCCCATTATCACAGCATCTTTTCCTTCATTTTTTGAGTCACCGTGTACTAAAGTTATTCATGATTGAGTTTCAGGCATAGAATATTCCAACATCAATATCTTTATTAATGCCCACTTCCTTCCCTCTTCTAGTGTTCCAGTTCCATCCAACCCCATTGATGGAACCCACTTTTATTTATTTTATTTTATTTTAGGCTCTTCGATTTACAATATTGTTACAGATATTGTTTCATACATATCATGTTGGTATCTCCTTTTCTATGTTATTTGCCCTCCTTTCCTGTACTCCCTACTCAGTCCACAGTGGCAAACTTCTTATTGAAAAACAGTTTTCGGTCAAAATACTATTTAAGGTTGAATGTGCCATTTATTCTGTAGAGGGGGACGATGCTAACTTCAACTCCAGATGTCTGTAAGACACTGGATAGACTTGAAAACAGAAAATTCAAATGAACCCATTGGAAATTATATCAAAGAAAAAAATACGATGAAACCAGGGATTAAAGCAAAAATGAAATATATAAAATCAAAAATTTCTGAAAAAAAAATCTTTCTGCAAAACCGACTTGGCTTGAAACTTGACTAGAAATGTTTGTGTAGGTTTTGAAAATGTTTTTATCCTCATGTTATATAAATTATCTATCTGCATACAATTTTGTCTTATGAAATTATTTTTTTTAGTCTTTTTTTTTTTTTTTTTGGTTTTTGGGTCACATCCGGCAGTGCTCAGGGGTTACTCCTGGCTCCATGCTCAGAAATTGCTCCTGGCAGGCACGGGGGACCATATGGGGCACCGGGATTCGAACCGATGACCTTTTGCATGAAAGGCAAATGCCTTACCTCCATGCTATCTCCCGGGCCCCATGAAATTATTATAAACAGAATGAAAATGAAATCACAAATTTTAATTACAGTGGTAAAATAGCAAATCATACAGAGAAAATTTAATATAGTCAGATTGTCAAAATATTAACTCTACTTAAAGGAGATAAACTCTGAAATATTGTATTACATTAGTATTTGTTAAATGATTGGTCTACTAGAACAAGTCACTGGCACATTGGTTAGTAATTGAAGTAATTTAAATGAATAATACAGTGTAATTTACAAAGTCAATTGCCTTTTCTCATAGAGTAATTTTACCTTGGATTTACTTTATAAAAGGATAAATAAAATGAATTTTAAATTAATAGAAATGATAATATTCAGGTTAATAAATGGCTTCTAGTTTATATTGTTTGCGAGGATTAGGATTTCTTCTTATAATGCTATTTTTTT
>PVKC010041257.1:0-12194 GCA_004027635.1 Crocidura indochinensis | reverse complement strand
TTGGTGGAAGTGGTCCAAAACCCACAACTAACCAATTAATTAAGTTAGCATGTTCTGTATAACAGCTCATTATAGAAGATTATGTATGTGGGAAGTCCAGGATTAATCCCAGGCACCCTTAAGCACTGCTGTCTGGCCCTCAGGCATGACTAAGTGTGTCTCCCAAAACAAAACCTTTATGAGTTACAGTAGGAAAACATCACAAAAAAAATTCTCCAAGACCTATCAACCTGAAAGATTTTAGGCAAGATAGGACTGCACTTGACCTGAGTTCAATCCCTGGCATCCCATATGGTTCCCAGAGCGCGGCTAGGTGTGATCCCTGAGCACAGAACAGGAATAAGTCTTAAGCACAACTTCTTGTGGCCCTAAAACCAACCAAACCAAAGAGCCTAATGATCTCAATCTGATATATTTATAAATTGCAGTCACAAACTCAGTAAGCTGCAAGACTCAAAAAATCACTTCAGGGGGCTAGAGTGATTGTTTTAGAGCAGGCGTTTGCCTTGCATGCGGCTGACCCGGGTTCTATCCCCAGTATCCCAAATGGTCCCCAGAGCCCACCAGGAGAGACCCCCCTGAGCACTGACTAACATTTGTGGCCCCCAAACAAAAGGCCAGAGAGGGAGCACAGCAGTAGGGTGTTTGCTTTGCACGCAGTGGACCCAGGATGAACCTGGATTCCATACCCAGCATCCCATATGGTTCCAGAGCCAGGAGTAACCCGAGCGCCACCGCCAGATGCGACACCCCCCCAAAAAAAGGCGCAGTTCAGAGTGGATTCCTTACAAGTGCAGGTCCCAGTTTGGGCTTGATCCCTTGCACTACATGGTCCCTTGAGCAGTGTTGGGGAGTGAATCCTGGGTATCATGCCAGGAATAAGCCCTAAATAGTGGTTCAAAAACCCTCCTGCTTCACAAAGGTCCTAGTTTAGAAATACCTACAAGGTGGAACTTCCTAGGTTAATTTTTCCCTGGGTACCCCTAAAGTTCTTACAATTTTGTGTGTCTTAGTTTTGATGCATTGGTAATTGTCATATTAGCTTCAGAAACTTGTATATTCAGCTCCTTTAAAATGTGTGGGTTTTTTTTTTTTTTTTTTTTTTTTTTTGGTTTTTGGGTCACACCCGGCAGCGCTCAGGGGTTACTCCTGGCTCCATGCTCAGAAATTGCTCCTGGCAGGCACGGGGGACCATATGGGGCACCAGGATTCAAACCGATGACCTTTTGCATGAAAGGCAAACGCCTTACCTCCATGCGATGTTTTTATTTTTCATTTTTGGGAGGCCACACCACGCAGTGCTCTTGCTGGGCAGAGCTTACTCTTGGGCTTGGGTGTGACATTTGGGATGCTGGGGATTGGACTTGTGTCATACATGCACAAGTCCTTCCTGCTGTCCTCTCTCCGGCCCAGCTGTTATTTTCGTTATTTTGGTTTTGGGGCTACATCCGGTGGTGCTCAGGAGTTACTCCTGGCTCTATGCTCAGAAATCACTCCTGGCAGGCTTGGGGGACCATAGGGGATGTCCGAGATCAAACCTTAGTCGGTCTTGGGTTGTCCATGTGCAAGGCAAACACCCTACCTACTGTGCTATCGCTCTGGCCCAGCTAGTATATTTTTTTTTGTGGGGGAGAGGGGTTTGGGATTACTCCTGGCAGTATACCGGAATTCGAACCACCATCCGTCCTGGATCAGCTGCTTGCAAGGCAAGCACACTACTGCTCACTGTGTCATCTCTCCAAAACCCAGCTAGTATTTAAGCCAATTAATTCTCCCTCTTTTGGATGTCCATTATCCTTAACCTTATGCTATATTTTTCAGGGGCTCAGACTGGGGACTGATTCCTCTGCCTGTGCTTCAGATGCTACTCTGTTCTTTTACCGCTTATGTTTCCTACACAGTTGTTTTTTTCCTCCAATAGCACCCACCCACCCACATCCACACCCACGCACACTTACAGTTTTGAGTAGTGCTGGACTGTCCCTGTGCTGCAAGACAAAGGGAACTGGAAGAAAATCCATTAGGTAATTCTTAGAAATAATCAAGAACTGCTAGCAATTTTCTCATGGAACAGCTAAAAATAATGAGAGAATAAAACAGCTGTTGAGGGTGAAATATTCATATAGTAAATTTACAGACTAAATCTAAAAATTCAAGAATTAAATCTTGCCAAATTTAAATCAGCAATATTTGACCTGAAAAAGAAATGGGGCATGGCATAAACCACACTGTGAAATGCAGCATTGGGCTACATTATCAATATCACTCTGGTCCCGATTTTATCAATTCTATATAGACAATGAATACAAGATCTGAATACTTAGTGAAGTTTATTTACTGAAGAAAATGCCTTTAACAAAACGGTGTCTGTCATCAGTGGAATTTTTGTTTACAAAGTCAGAGATTTCATGCTCCAGTGATCACACTACCTGAAATTCCAGGCGAAGGGATTGAGAGTAAGTCTCCAGCCCTGCCCTCATCAAAACATACTCAGGTTTCCCAGTGTGCAAGATGAAGGAACTTGACTCTTGGGTCAGACCCATCCCAGACACAGCCCTTCACCAGTGCATGCTGGAAAGGACTCAGCCTCCTCCTGCCTGATGTGTCAGCTCTGCCAGTGGGCCTGGCTACTCTTGTGGCTCTAACTGTTCTACATCTTCCCAGCACAGGAAGATTTAGAAGGCTTAAGAGCAAGAAAAATACAACGAAGAATAATTAGCAGTGGAGGTGCAGTGAAGGGCAAACAGAAAAATAAAAAGCAGAAGCACAACAGGTGGAGAGATTTACAGGTATGGTCACAAGCGGCTGCTTCCGTTTCAATCCT
Organism: Crocidura indochinensis; assembly: GCA_004027635.1. Classification (NCBI taxonomy): domain Eukaryota; kingdom Metazoa; phylum Chordata; class Mammalia; order Eulipotyphla; family Soricidae; genus Crocidura; species Crocidura indochinensis. The sequence goes on along the minus strand of PVKC010041257.1, from coordinate 9,370 downwards.
CAGCATCATATATGGTCTTCCCTCCCATCAATTTGGTCTAACCCAAATTCCACCCCCAACAAACCCTCAAGCCAACCACATATACATAGAAACCACAAAGTTTTGCTCCAGTTTATTCCCAGGTTCAACTTCTCTCCCTCTGTTCAGTAAGCCAGAGGATTAATTCTGAAGACACCCCTTGCTTGGTTTTGCATTGCTGAGCTTCCTCCAGCTCCCCCGTTTCTGTTCCGGCTCCTGGAATCCTGCACAGAAGCATGCCAGTACAAGGGAAAGGCCATCTCTTCCCTGTAGGACTTTGAAACACAGCCCCATCCTCAAACTCTGTCCTCCTCTAAGTGGAGTCTTCAGTATACTGAGGCCTGGAGATTGCTTCTGTGTCTCCTGACGCTCAACAGCACATGGGATCTAGGTTTCCTTAGTCCTAATCAGATTCCCAGATCCCACTATATGTCAGGCAGGAGAATGCTCCCAATTGAGAGAAATCAGGGCCAACAAGTGGAGAAGATATGGAAGCCCAGTGTTCCTGGTGCTCAGCAATAATGAGGACTCTGGAATAGCAACACATGGCCAAAGGCTCTAGAAAAACTAGATTCAGTGTCACAGCAGTGTCTCCAAGCCTTAGGGACAAAGGTAATAGCACAAAGGTGACTTTGCCAACCCTTGTATTCAGCGAGAGGCTGTGGGCTTGTGACAGGTTCAGTTCAGTGAGGGACGCAGAAAACATTTTCTCTGGATGAGGACAACAAAGGGTGGCTGAGAGGGTCTGGGGAGGCCTCGAGACCAAGAGTCTGGGGAGGTGGCTCTGGTTGGAAGATGTGCTCCACCCTCAGTGTAGCTATTCCCAAGTTCCCAGCCATCAATGAGAATCGATGGAGATCAGTGGCCCAAAGTTTTGTAACTAGGATACCAACTGACAGCCACTCCCTTCACATTCCCATTGTGCCAGAGAGCCCAAGGGCTGGTGGGCCTGGAGACAAACCTGGTATGTATGCACAAGGCCCCATGAACCTAGCACCGGCTTTTGATTTTGATGCCAGGGATTAGAGATGTCTTGGTTCCTCAAACAGCTCACAGGAGCGGCCGTACGGCTGTTCTCCAAGAGCTGACTGAGCAGCAGCATCCACTGTCCCTGTGACACAATTGCTGTGCATGCCTTAACTCTTGTATTATGGGAATCACAGTGATAGCATTTGCCTTGCATGTGGCTGACCTGGGTTCAATTCCCGGTGTCCCATATAGCTCCCTGAGCCCTGACAGAAATGACAATTTCTGAGTGCAGAGTGAGGAGTAACCCCTGAGCACTACTGGGCGTGAACAAAACCAAAACCAAAAATAACACCAAAACCAACAACAAAAAACCCCAACCAAACCTCCCCCAAACTCTTGTACTATGTCTCTGGCCATAAACTTGAGTTCATTATCCCTAACTGTATAATTATAACTGCTTTAAAGAAATGCAGCTCTAATGAAAACTCATAAAACTAAAATGTGGGGCAGAGTACAGTACAACTGAATAGTGAAAATACATCTCAAAAATGAAGCTAAATTCAATCACAAGGCCCACCATCCTACTCCACTGGTGTCTGCTATGGCATCACGTACCTCCCCAGGTCAAGACCATCATCCATCAGACCCTACTTTCTCTCTTGCTCACCAGCACCACCTCCTTACTGCTCACAATATGCACCTCACAGCTGTTGGCTCGTGTCCTGTTGCCTGTGGAATCCAGTCACATGCCCTCAAGAGTCCACACGATGTCTGGGTGATGCAAGAACAGAAACTGAAGGCTGCTCCGTTTGAGCCTGTATACCTAGAGACCTGACAGCTTTACCCCATACCTGCTACCCTGCGTAGCTCCCACACAGTAAGACAAACTCAGAGAAGCATCAAAGAGGGAAGCAGACAAGCCAAGGCCTTACAGCCTGGCCCTTGAGAATGAAGAGTTGCACGGCACACAATACGTGGCTACAAAAGCAATTCTACAAAGTCTCTCATTTGCCTGGGGTGGGGGCAGATTTCCTTGTGTCCCACATTGCAGGTGAGACAGGTAGCGATGTGTGGATGGCAAGTCTAAGGACATCGGTAAATTTCAAAGAAATCATTAAACTAGTTAAAAGGTAAGTACTTTAATCTAGGTTCCCCATTTTATACTAAATCATCGAAACAGTCACAAATGGCATTTATTTGCAGACATCTAGAAAACAATCAAAAGTGTATATATCTCTCTATAGATCTTATTAATAAATTTTATTTGGACAAGAGATATTGTGCCAGACAGTTTTTGAACAGCATGATTAACGACTGCAACACTCCCAAGAGCGGTTGCAGATATGGACAGTAAGTGAAGAAAAAGCTGCACCTCAGGGCTGATCATGATCCAGTTAAAAGCGCCTGACAGAAAGTGTACGTGCTAATGCGTTTCCATAGGTCATGACCAGCATGAAAATAATCAGGACACATATACTCAGCAAACATTCTGTAAATGTGGACAGCAATATGCTGCATTTAAGAGTTAAAATCAGGTTCTACTTTAGTGTTAGCATCAAGCCCTTAGGAGAAATTTAAAAAAAAAAAATCTCCTTTCCCATTTATATATGTCAAAAACTATTCACATGTAGCTGGGCTGGGCAGGGCTGGGCAGCTGGCCAAGGAACCCAACAGTCCTCAGCTGCCTGAAAACGGTCGGGACTAACACTGAAGCTCTTTCCCATCCTGGGCCCGGCCGCTCCGGCCTCTGAGAACTCCATCTGCTATGGGGGTGGGAGTAAAAACCAGGAGAAAGCAATGCAGGTCTCCGGGAATCTCAGCCCTTCCGCACGGAAAATGCTCCGCCAAATCAAGTTTCACTCAGTCAGGAAGACGGAAGGATTTAAGGCTTCGGTGACAATGACAATCCTCTGAGAAATTATTTTCCCTTACAGTCAAGATAAGATAATAGTGTTTACTGTACTTTCTCTTGACTCTGAAAATCCCTGGTGTCTGTGGAGGCAAACTTGCGCCTGCAATTGAGTCTGCAAGAAAGGAAGGTCCCTCCTCCTCCCAAGGCTGTCCTGGCCACATGGATGAGCCCAGGCCACTCCTCGACAATCTGGGAAACAGGAGAGACCACAGCGGGCGCTTTCTAGTAGGTTGAGGAAGCTGTGCTCATGGCATCTTCAGAGATTTTGGTGCTGGCAGGATGGATGCTTGCAAAGTATTTGACATCGCTGTCACGATCCATCTGAAGAGCCATGATGGTCTGTTCAACAGCCTCCTGATGGCAGCTGGCTGAGGCCAAGAAATAATCTGGAGATGAGAAGAAAAGGTGACAAGTTAAGGGTGTGTCCAAGCCGAAGGTCAAAGGTTTTCAGGTATCAGGAAATACACTGCTTCTATAAATGTAGCAGAAACTCTGCCGAACTATAGCCTAATTGATGTTACATGAAAAAACAAATCCAAACATTTTGAAAATCCCAAGTATTCAATCATTTCTGTAACAAATTAAATCTTGTAAAAATCAATATTTGTGTAATATATATAAAACACAAGATATTAACATATGTTTTTAACACAGTAACTTAACCTGTATTAATAAATGGACTATTTTTTTTTAGTTTTAGAGCCACACCTGGCAGGGTACAGGGGTTATTCCTGGCTCTGCACTCAGGAATTACTCCTGGCTAGCTTAGGAACCATATGGGATGTCAGGGATCAAACTTTGGTCAGCTGCATGCATGGCAAGTGTCCTATATGATGAACTATCTTTCTGGCCCAGATAAGTATTAAAACTTTACATTATATGTAAAACATATACAAAAAGTCATGTCCCCGTACCAAGAAACAAACCTATGTTTTCATGCAGTCATGATATAAACTCTTATCACTCACCCACATATTTGGCAGCTATAATTTTTGTTATGTTACATTATAGACTTCTATTATTTTAATAAATGGAAAAACACTCCAAAATACCAACTGTACGCCCATATCAAGAATCTTTTCTAATTAGAATTTCTATTATAAAAAATGTGATTTCAATCAGTAATATTCATTTATCCACATTCTAAATGTCTATTATAAACTTTTTGTGCCTTCCAACAGTTCATTAATTCATGCCCTCAACAGGTATTTATTATGTTTTCAGGGGATTTTATTATGAATAAAGGCATAAATCCAGTGAACTTTATATAATCTGAAAACAAACCATGAGATATGTCTTACCAAAGAACAAAAAGGAGAAAATGAAAAATGCTACTGGACCCAAACAAGTAGGGTATATCAAAGGCCATAATTTTTCAGTCATAAGTGATTTGTTTGTTCGTTTGTTTTTGGGCCACACCCGGTAATGCTCTGGGGTTACTCTTGGCTATGCACTCAGAAATCGCTGAGGGACCATATGGGATGCTGGGGGGATCGAACTGCGGTCCTTCCTAGGCTAGCGCAAGGCAAGGAAGACACCATACCTCTAGCGCCACCGTGCCAGCCCCAGTGATTTCAATTTATAAAATAAATTTAAGTTTTAAATTCTATTTAAAAAATTAAGTACAGGGTTGGAGAGATAGCACAGTAGTAGGGCGTTTGCCTCGCATGTGGTCAACCCAGGACATGGCATTTCATATGGTCTCCCTTGCTTGTGAGAAGGAATTTCTGGGTGCAGAGCCAGGAGTAACCCCTGAACGCCACCAGGTGTGACCCTAAAACAAAACAAAACAGAAAGTACAACAGAAGGTACCAATCAAAACTGCTTTTTCTCATCATTCAATATTTTGTGTTCTGAGAGAACAGCTTCTACTACAATCTTCCACCAGATCATTCCTATGAACACAGTCAACTTCTGCTTAGTCATCCACTCTTCCTCACAACTCCCTCTCCTAAGCGTCAATTACCCACCTTTCTCTAGCAGAGTTTGCCTTAACGTCTTGGCAAGGAGCACTCTAACATTTGGAACCCTATCATTTGCTAAGGTTAGCAAATGTGGCATCAGATACACGGCAAACTGGTCCATGGGAAGGCAATCGTCTTCAATGACAGTCTGGCAAAAGGAATGACAGCTTTTGATTAGTTCATTCTAGTTTATCAAGCCATATTACTAACTAACAAAAATCTTCAAGAACTAAAGTACTACCAATTTAATTATTATTGTTTTGGGGGAACACTCAGCGGTGCTTAGGGGCTTACTTTTGGTTCTATACTCTGGGATCACTTCTGGCAAGCTCAAGGGATTGTATGTGGTACTGAGGATTGAACCCAGGTCAGCTGCATGCAAAGCAAATATTCCACTGCTGTACTCATTATTGTATAGTCCTACTTATTGCTTTTTTAAATAAATATTCCAGGTACTTGGAATAAAAATTAAAAACAACATATTTAAGTGCATAAACATATGCACACCATAGGTGTTTTAGGCTGCAGAGACCTGGGGTCCTGGTTTAGTCACCTTGTACGGTGGGTGACAGAATCCGATTGCCCTCTAGTGGACAGCATTGGGAATAGTGGTTTCATAAATGGCGGGCCTGATTTGAGAGGTGCTAGAGTAAGCCTGTAAGAGACCCTCTTAAATCCAGAACAAAGCTCTTTTCTTTCTCAATTTTTCCTATTTTTGGCCGCTTCAGCAGCACTACTCCTAGCTCCTGGGACCCTGTGATGCTCCACTATGCAAAGTAAGAGCTCTAACTCTTTGGGCAATCTCCTGGCCCAAAAGTGCTGTTCTTCAGGCTGGGTAAATAGTTTTAAACAAGTACAGGTGTCTCAAGTGACAAGCCCATGTTTACCTGGCAGACAAAGACAAAGGCTTGCCGACCAGACCACTTAGGACATCGACCAAAATTTTCTACAAGCTCATTGATGAGGTCTACTCCAAATGTGGGAGGTGTGGCCATGTGCAGCTTCTTCACCATCTCACTGACCTGAGGGAACAACAGAGCAGTGAGGAGAACACCCTCTTCACTGAATTTCCTCGATAGGATTCAGTGGCTCAATACCCAATAAAGTAGTTTAACACATACCAACTTGTAGGAAATCCAACGAACAGAAGAAACTTTGTCTGCACACAGATTCAGAGCAATGGGACGTAAATAGTCATAAACATCTCTGGGGCTATATAATTCTAGAAGTAAAATCAGCTGTCTAAGAAATGAAGCACAAAAAATAAAAATACCATTAAAATAAAAAAATAAGGCAATGGAAAACAGACAAATCAATCATTTGAATACTGATACTGGACATAGGCAACTTTTAAGACAACACAAACCAGACCAGTGGTTAACGAGGGCTCCCATGCAGTTGCCTCAAGTCTGTGTCCTAGAAACACACCTAAGCCTCAACTCTAGCAGATCTTCCCTGGGGCTTGTGTCTCTCTGGTCACAACCACTGGAACATGTTTTTTCTCATAATGCTTGTCTAGAAATCACTGAGAAACCTCAATCTCCAAGTCAAGCCTATAACTAAGAGAGCTAAACTTTGAGGGGCCTGCAGTAAGGCCCTCGTATGGCTTCTCACAATATGAAGTATTTGTGTTCAACATGAACAGACCATCGTCACACCCTCCGGGCTAAAGTGACAGGAGCACTGACAGGCACCCTTAGAGCAGGACTGATTTCTGATTTCTAAGTTTATGTTTAAATTCATCCATATTTGTAATCATAGGAAGTGAACTATAAACATGACATTAAATTTAGCAGCAATGGTAAATATTATGAATATATGTAAATATAACCCTCCAAAGAGAGACACAAAGTTACTGACTCTCCTGACATGACAAACTGGCCTTCCTCTGGCCACTCCCAAGAAAGTTAGGGTCAGGAAACTGGATGAAGGCCAAGTCTGCAGGATGACCAGCCCTTTGGAGACAGGAGTGGAAGCTTCACAACCCCTCAAGTTTTCTTTAGTCCAAGTTCAAACCTAAAGTCTCTGGTGATAGTGCAGAGCAGCTTGGCTATCCAGGGGTATCTCCCAGTTCCCACCCCCAAGTGCAATTTGGAAGGCACAACTGGAAGATGAAGAAGCTCTTACACCTATGCATGAGAGGCAATAAATTTGAGCTAAGACCCCAAACAGGAACTATGAGAAGCTCTGGCACTCGGGGTCTCTTAAAGACTGAGAATGAACCAGAGGAAGATTTTTCCCCCTTTCCAAGACCAAGAGTCCTAACAGTCACGTTCTGGGGAGGGACAAGAATGGGAATGGAAACTGCTCAAAGCCAAAGTGAAACAAAGACTGGAAAATGCCCCACTCCCGTCCCAGCTTGTCCCTTCAGCAAGAGGCAGTGACAGTTCCAAAGCTAGATGTCAAGCTGACTACACTAAGTGGGCAAGGGGTGAGGGTGTGTGGCGGAAGGAGCAGCAGCAACCGTATTTCTTCTCTATTTCTTCTCCCTCCTTCAGAGGGAGATCTAAAATTACATAAACCATCATTTATAAACAGGCAATAAACTTGAATGGGCATTTCTCCAGAAAACAAATACAGATGCTGGTAAGGACATAGAAAGTCATTAACCAATAACAATGATAAAGAATATGTAAATTAAAAACATGAGATTAATTTACATCATGATGATAACAGCTATAATTCAAATAGCGCAAAACAGAATATATGCTGGCAAGAAAGTGGAGAGGGCAGGGCACTATTCTGATGCAAAGAACGCCTGGTGGTCTTTCAAGTTAAATGCAGAACTAGTAAACCTACATCTAAAACCCTGACAGTTGGACTACAAAACTGAGCTTATTGGGAGAAACCGGAGCTGGGAGAGTCCTGGGCTCTTGTTGAAAAAGCATAATTTATAATACTGTAAAGAGAGCACCACTAAACTTTAATAAAATCAACAGTTCTTATTAAAAAGAAAGAACCGATAACAATGGAGATAGCAGAGGCTTCAAAAGCTGCAGGACAGTGGCTCTGAGTGCTGGGTATTTTGCATTTCATCCTCAGTGCCAGTCCTCCCCCCTCCATGCTGACAATAAATGTTACAATTAAATTAAAATGTACACATGAACATTCACTCACCAATAACTCAAAGTGGAAAAACAACTCAAATGCTCATTGATAAATGAGTAAATGCAATGAAATACTGTGTACTTAAAAAAATGAAGTCATAAAGTACTGTTAAATGCTACAGCATAAGTATATACATCCAATTATATGAAACGTCCAGACTTTGAAAATCTGGATACCCTATTAACAGCTGACGGTGGGTTAGGTGAGGGAAGTATGAGGATAGATTATTTAATGGGCATGCATTGGAGTTTCCTTTTATAATGATGGATTGTTCTAAGAGATGGGTATAAATTAGGCCACACAACATTGTGACCATACTAAATGTCACTAGAGGCAGTTCATCTTTTAAAAGGGTAAAGACATAAGAAAAAAAGCTGAGAAATTTCTCTGGCAGCAAGACATTAAAAGAAACATTAAACAAGTAAGACATGGGGCTGGTGACAATTGAGGGGCGGAGGCACATGCCTTGCATAGGAATGGCTACCCGAGGCAGATCTCTAGCTCCGCAAGATCCCCGAGTCACAGGGTACAGCCAACAGTGCAGGGCCGGTGCAGCACCACGTCCTCAAGCTGGGCACTGAACTGCCTCTTGGGCACTGCTTCAGAGCCTCCCCTTCCCAGAAGAAAGGATGATAGGAATATTTGAGTCTTCACAAAGCAATAAAGAAATCCAGAAAGGGTCAAGTGGAGTAGGTTGATTATCCAAAACAATCTCTGTCACTGTTGTTGAACTTACTCAGCCAGTTCAGCTCGAAAGCGCCAATTTCTACTATTATCCGTCACCAAAAACTCCTGAAGTTGATAAAGGTATTCTCTTCTTTTATCAATATGAAGAAGCTGAAGAAAATAAAGGTATTTACTACAGCAAGGCATAGATTTTATTTTACTAGACTGCTTTAAACAATTATAGGAGATAGGGTTAGTTCTTCCAGTGGAGATGTAGAGGTTCATTTAATGTTTTAGGAACTGGTAAACTCATTCTCCCCTGAGAATCCCAATTTACTTTCAAAAGTTGTTCATTTCTGTATGTTTCTCTTGAACCTGATTGTACCCTCAGCTCAACTCACCAGTACTTAGCACTTACCACTGTATTCCTGGCACTGGTCCCAAGGAATTCTGGGAGAAACCAGCCACAGCACATATAAACCAATGGATAGATGGCACCATCATGGCACAATGTGAGTTTAGCTCAATAAGAGGTTTTTTTGGGGGGATAAAAAAAAAAAAAAAAAAATAGAAAAAAAAGTAGTCCAATATTGATCCTATAAATATTTAAATAGGTCTATAGTCAACAAGAAAGGAAGAAACTAAAATGATGTAATTAGGAACCAACTGAGTTGTATCAAATAATGACACAGAAAACAAAGTCTGAACCTGAACTCAATACCATGACCACACT
>PVKC010041256.1:0-12182 GCA_004027635.1 Crocidura indochinensis | reverse complement strand
TTGTACTTAGGTTTTATTCTGATTTTATGCTCAGGTCTCACTAATGGCAGGGATCAGGGTGAAATATATGGTGTTGGAAATCAATCCTTAATTTTTATACTCTACCCCCTAAATTATATACTATTGTGTTGAGTAATTTTGAGTAAATTTGAGTAATTTCTCTACTGTTAATATCCAGCAATTTCCAACCAAACTTTTTATGGAATTTTTTTTGCCAGTTACTTTTATTGAAGTTACATTTGATAACAATTTTCGTATTTTGTACATTTGCAATATTACTTAATGCCCTCACCAGCAGTGTCAATATCTGTCCACTCCTGTCACAAGGCCACTTCTTCCTCCTTCCTTTACAACTTCAGTGCACACTAATGCTGGGACTTTCAGCATCAGTTTCTACCAGAGAATTGTCCTTTTATTTCTTTTCTGTATTCCACATATGCATGAGATCATCTGGTATTTGTCTCTTTTCCTCTGATTCACTTCACTTAGCTTGGAATCCTCCAATTTTATCCATGTGGCAATAATTGAAAGATTCTATTTTTCAATATCTAGGTAGTCTAACATTGTGCTTGTTATCACAATTTTATTATCAATTAATCTATTTTTGAACTTTTTTCTGTCTACAGATTTTAGCACTTGCAAGCAGGTGTGCATATATCTTTTGTTTTTATGTTTTAGTTTTCTTAAAGTGTATTCCCAGGACAGGAACATGTGGGTCATATGGAAGTTTTTTTGTAATTATTGAGATGTTCCCACACTCTTTTCCATACATATTGAACCAGACAATAATTTCAGAATGAATGAAGTTTCCTTTTTTACCATATCCCTGCCAATATTGGTTGTTTTCATTCTTTTTATTTTAAGCAATTCTCACTGGTGTGAGCTGATAACAAATTGTCATTTTAATTTGGATTTCCTTAATTATCAGTGATAGTAAGGACTTTTTTCATAAGCCTGTGGTTTCTTTAATGAAGTATATGTTAAATTTCTCATTACATTTATGATGATTTTGTTGTTGTTGCTGCTGTTGTTGAGCTTTGTGAATGCTTGATATATCATGTATACTAGCCCTTTGATGATATAATGTGCAAATATTTTCTCCCATTCCATAGTGTGTCCTTTTTATTTTAGACTTCACTCATTTCACTATGCAGAAGTTTTTTTTTTAGCTTATGTATAAGAATGCTATTTGGGGGCCGGCATGGTGGTGCTAGAGGTAAGGTGTCTGCCTTGCGAGTGCTAGCCAAGGAAGGACCGCGGTTCGATCCCCCGGCGTCCGATATGGTCCCCCAAGCCAGGAGCAACTTCTGAGCACATAGCCAGGAGTAACCCCTGAGCATCACTGGGTGTGGCCCAAACCCCCCCCCCAAAAAAAAGAATGCTATTTGGGCCAGAGAAAGAGTACAGCAGGTGAGGCATCTGTCTTGTACTCAGCAGACTCAATCTCTGACACTACATGTGATCCATTGTGAACTGCCAGAAGTGATCGCTGAGTAAAAAATGAAAAGTTTCTTTGTTCACACAGCTTGGTTATCACTAAATGTAACCCAAAAAACAACCTTAAAAAATGAGAAAAAAAAAAAGCTAGTGATTGTGTGCTGATTTTGTAGCTTGCTGTTTTACTTTGTATGTGTATTCTTTCTAGGATATTTTATGAATACTTTAGGGTTTTCCATAAATAATATCATGTCCTATGCTAACATGATAGCTTGGCTTTTTCCTTCTCAATTTTAAACCCTTTAATACCTCTTTCCTGCTTTATTGCTTTATATTATGATAAACGGCAGACATCCTCTCTTATTCCTAATCATAGAAGTGACTTTCAGGTTTTCTCTCCATTAAATATAATGTTGGTTGTGGGTTTATTATATGGTCTTTACTATACTGAGGCAAGTCCCTTTAATTCCCATTTTTTGCCATAAATGAGTGCTGAAATCTTGCCAAATGCTTCTATGTATCTATAGATTGTTGTATGTTATTTTTATATTTCCTTTAACTTGAAACATTTTAAAGCCTAAAATTCATGTTAATACCTCCTATATATAGAGAAAGATCACTAAAAGAAACAGTTCAATTCTATATTTCCAATTTAGCATTAAATCTATTCCTAGTTAAAGGCTAAATTTTTCAGGCAAAGGAGAACTCAAAAATCTCTAGTCCACTTTGGTCAAAATAAAAAGCATTAATAAAAAATAAAAGATATATAATCTGCAGTAAAATTGCTGTAACTATATATTTGTAGGAATGAGGAGTTCATTCTCATTTAACAATAGTAATTTTTTATTGTGACCAATGTGAATTACAAGTCTTTCACAGTTATATTTAAGGTACATATTTAAGTGACAGTGAATTAGGGCCATTTCCACCATCCCTGTCCCCAGCAAGCATCACTCCCACCTCTTGTCCCCTGGACTTCAAGTTCAAGTGTATAGCTTGTTGTAGATTGGATTATCTTGATTCTGTTGTCATTGAACTTGGGTTTGGTGTTTAGGTCTAATCAATTTTTACTTCCACTCAATGTTCATGCAATTGTTTGCTCCTTTTACCATACACTTTTTTCCCTCACTTTTTGAGGCAGAACAAGTCTAAGAATTATTTTTCACATTCAGCTTTGATTAGTGGAGGCCAAATAATTCTCAGTTCACTACAATAAAATAAAATAAGCTTAATTACAACTTATTAAATGTTTACTTGAAAGAAGTTTGTCTATCTATGTCCCCATCAATTCTGCTTTACAATCTCTGCCAGATGCATATTAATATGGAAAATAAACATTTTTCATCAAAATACAGTTAGGGGGAGAGAGAAATTACAACCTACAGTGTTTATTTAAACAAAACTCACTAAACTTCTCTTACTAAAATTAGAAAAGAAAACTATATGAAAAATAACAAGCCTTAAGAAAATGCAGACTTGCTTTTTGACACATCTTGCTTGTTTCTCTTTATTTTTCTTTTCTTGCCTTTTTCCACTCCAGAGAATCCTGTGTTCTCTCTTGAACACACATTTCTTTCTCTCTTTCCCTTCACATCTTTCTAAATACCTTTCAATAAACACTGTTTCCACTAAAAAGATAATTCTACTCTGCATTAAATGATCACATCTCTTAAGTACTAATGTTCACACACAAATAATGATGTATATTAAAAATATATATTCATAGTTTTCACATCAAGAATTTATGGGCTATTAGGCAGTTCAATTACTGATTTATGGAAGAGTTCTTTTAAAATAGTCACTCTGGTTCTAAAGATAGTGCTGGAGAGATAGTACATTGGCTAAGGCACTTGTGCACAATTGCCAGTACTCCATATGCTCCTCTGAACCCCAACAGTAGTAATCCACCAGTACTAACAAGTATAGCCCCCAAATAAAAAATAAAATAGTCACTTTGGGCATTGTAGAGATGGCCTAGACATCAAGGATGCATACTTGCAAAACTCTGAATTGCTGGGCCTAGTTGGTAAAATACTATTGCAAGTGACTCTTTTTCCCTCTGATGTTGCTATGTCCATAATGCATGCAAAGTTAGTCAGAAATAATATGTCAAAATGCATATAATATGCATGACCTACCAAATATGCTTTAGCCTTGGAGACATGAAATGTATCTGGATGTTTACAGTAATTTATGTGTGCATGTTTAACAATGATATTGAGTTCTATTCCAAAGGTAAATTCATCTACTTAACTCTTTGTACCAAAAGCAGGAGGGGCACGGAAATAAATTTTGTAGGAATGAGGGCATATATAAGCACAAAACACAATACAACAAACCACTGTCAACACTGTGCACTGTAGTATATTGGTTGTTTACTCATTTGGCAGCATTGCTTGTCTGGAAACTGAACTCACTGCCACTGCTTGGCATTGTGATAAAGTGTTAGGCCCCATGTTGTTAGCTCAGAAGAAGATAAATTTTTAATGCTTTTTACCAAATGCATCATAAAGTTGAAGAAAAGTTAAATAGTCATAAGTCAAGAATAATTCAAATGGGAAAAATCATACTAAACACTGAAAAGATTGACACAGAGTAGATAAAAATTTAGTAAAAAAAAAAATACTAAACTATTCTGTTGCTTCTCTTCTTTCTTACTCCAGAAAATAGTAATACTTACTTTCATTTGGAACCTGGAATTTTATGAAAAATCTTTCACATTATTATTGATAACTTACATTTGTTTTTAAGGAGTACATGAATATAATTTCATTTCTACTGTCTTTATCTTGGCCAGTGGAAATTTGCGTCTATTAAAAGAACACACAAGACAATTGCTTACCAGATAAGCTCAGTGTGCTGTTACATCAGGAACAAAAAGTTCTAATAATACAATAAATTATCAGAGATCATTAAAAATAATAATTAAAAATAATCAGATTTTTTAAATAAAAGCATCTAGTCTCGGGACCAAAGCAATAGTGCAGTGGTAGGGTGTTTGCCTTGCATGCAGCTGTCCCAGGATGGACATCTGTTTAATCCCTGGCATCCCATATAGTACCCCAAAGCCAGGGATGATTTCTGAGCTCAGAGCCAGGAGTAACCCATGAGTGGAAGTGGGTGTGGCCCCAAAACAAAACAATACAAAAATAAATAAATAAAATAAAAGCATCTAGCCTCCTCACAACTGATAAAATTAAATTCTCCTTAGTGATCGCACCATGCTAAATATTCTTTCCAATATTTTGTACATATGTGGCAATAAAAAAATCATATTTTATAGAGATCTTAAAACTTTTATGTTCTCCTTAAAAGACAGTACCATAATATTTATTTATAGATAGTATTTTTTAGGTTTTGGACCACACCCGGCAGTGCTCAGGGGTTATTCCTGGCTATCTGCTCAGAAATAGCTCCTGGCAGGCACAGGGGACCATATGGGACACCGGGATTCGAACCAACTAACTTGGGTACTGGATCAGCTGCTTGCAAGGCAAATGCCTCTGTGCTACCTCTCCAGCCCTGATAGTATTTTTTTAAAGGCATGAAAACACAGCATCCAAAGAAGAAAGCACTTGGCCACAAAATTAAGGTTATTAGTAGGGGAAAGTGGACTGAAAAAGTCATATGGACTGTGATGGGAGGATATGGACATGTGGTAATGGGCAAGAAATGATAACACAATATTCATAAACATTTACAGTTTTTAAACTAATAAATCACCATAAGAATAAATATTAAATAAATTTGAAAGCAAAAATGTTAACTACTCAGCTATAAAAGTAAGTTATATTGCTTTTATAAAAGGTAAATTCTATAAATTTTTTTAAGATTTTTTTTTGTTTGGGGGCCATACCCTGTGATGCTCAAGTGTTACTCCTGGTTATGCACTTGGAAATAGCTCCTGGCTTGGGAGACCATATGGGATGCTAGGGATCAAACTGAAGCCTGTCCTTGGTCAACTGCATGTAAGGCAAACTCCCTACCACTGCACCATCATTCCAGCCCCAAATTCTATAACTTTTTAAGTGCATAAAACATAAATATCTAGTTATATAATAGGACACACATATAATCAATAGCAGGTTAAAAGTTAGTATATAACAAAACCCAGAAACCTTCCTAATATTCCTTTCAATTATTAGAATGCTCTATTCATCAAAGTCATCCATGGTATTTATTTTAACATTATAATTTGATTTTTATTTAAGTTTTCTATAAAGTATTAAACTTCCACTTTGTTTTCTTTTCTCAAATATTAGATTGATGACATCAATCCTCTATAATCTGTTGCAGTTGTTCATTGATAAATATGAGCTTCAATGGCTCATTATCTGGAAGTGAAATTTTAGGACAACAGCTTTGTCTAATTTTATTTTATTATTACCAACTGCCAGACTATATACATAATTTTGAGCCCAACAATATATATGAATATTTGGATCCCCTTGGACAAAGGGGTATTGAAGCATTAAAACAAGTGTGAGTCTCTTATAAGCACAGTTTCCTCTATGATGGCAAAGGTCAGTCACCCATGAAGCTGGTCCTGCCAAACTGTTTCCCAGAGAGGTTGTAACCCAGATGTTTTTCATGTTACTTGGAGTTATAGAATTGTGTGACTTGTAATAGGGCTGAACATTTTGTTGCTATAGCTCCCAGAAGTCTGTTCAGGAGAAAAATAGATGCTTTGAGAAAATACCTTACTTGATAAAGTTCATAGGTTAAAAGGAGAGACTGCAATAAAAAGGGGAAGGGGACCCAAATGATTACTGAATTGTAGTCACAAAACAATTCCAAGAATATAGTTCCTTCAAAATTGAACAGCACAAGTGAGAAATTAGAAAGAGAAGGAAAAGAAAGAATGATATGAATTTGGCTAATGAATATTGACCACAGCCATGTTTCTATTTGTAAGAATTTGTGATGACTCATTGTCAAAAAAGGAAAAGAGAGAGAAGTAAAATACCTGCTCGAGAGTCAGGCTTGGGGGAAGTGGGACTGGGAGCATTGTGGCAGAAAATATGCACTGGTAGAGACTGGTGTACATTTTGTAACTGGAACTCACTAATGAACTAATTTGTATCCACAGTGCTTAAATAAAGTGATTAAAATTTTAAAAAATAATTCATGATGCTCTATTTTGATTTATTCCTATTCCTAAGTCCCACCAAGCACTTTCTAACCTATATCCCACTATGAAACTATGAGAACTCTAGGAAGAGTATTTCGGAGTGTCATATTTAAAGAATAGCTCATGAAAGTAAAATTAGACGAGAAGTAAAAATCTAGAAGAGGAGGAAAATAAAAATTAAAGGTTCATATGTCCTTGGAAATATTTTTAAAAAGTTTAGAGCTTCACCACATATAAAAAGCTGGGTTTGCATGAAGGAGCAGAAGTCTTCCATACACCACAAAAGCACTGAGGGAGAGTAAATGAATATGCAAGAGGTCTATAGTTAATCCCATGACAGTGTACTTTAAGGGTGGAGAAATTCCCTCTCTAATGTCCCATTATTTACTGTGCCTACGCAGAAAAAAAAAAAAGCACACAATAATCTTTTTGTTTTGTTTTGTTTTTTGGTCCATACCCATTTGATGCTCAGGGGTTTCTCCTGGCTAAGCACTCGGAAATCATCCCTGGCTTGGGGGGACCATATGGGATACCAGGGATCGAACCAATGTCCATCCTGGGACAGCTGCATGCAAGACAAACACCCTATCACTGTGCTATTGCTTGGCCCCCCAAGTGCTTAGCCAGGAGAAACCCCATATGGGATGCCTGGGGATCTAACCGTGGTCCTTCCTTGGCTAGCACTTGCAAGGCAGACACCTTACCTCTAGCGCCACCTCACCAGCACCCAAAAATAGTCTTTTTTATTCATTTATCTATTCATTTGTTTATTTATTTACTTTTTTGACTTATTTGTCTTGATGTGGATATTGAAGTTGGTGAGTTGGTGTCTCCATTTTTTTGTTTGTTTTTCCT
Source organism: Crocidura indochinensis (assembly GCA_004027635.1). Classification (NCBI taxonomy): domain Eukaryota; kingdom Metazoa; phylum Chordata; class Mammalia; order Eulipotyphla; family Soricidae; genus Crocidura; species Crocidura indochinensis. The sequence continues at coordinate 4,759 of PVKC010041256.1, read as the reverse complement.
TTTTGTGCTCTGCCATGTTTATATTTCAGGACCGTGACTGTCATGCGGCGCTTATCTTTATTGCTGTAGTGCTCACTGGATATCTTATTTGATACTTCTTTTTGTATTGTTGTGGTGTTTCAATTCCTTGTTTCCGTTCCTCTCTCAAACTGAAGTTGAGAGCCTCAGAAGGACTCTGCCTAGTTTTGGCTTTTTTGATTTTTACCCCATTTTATTGCTTTTTTTTCTTCAAACAAAGCCACATAACTTGAACTTTCTAGTCCTGCCTCTCAAATAGAGGGGGAAGGAAGGGAGAGTACCAGGACCAAACAGATGTATGCTCACTAAGTAGTTAGCTAGACACAGAGGGGACCACTTATTCTAGCAGCCCCGAGGGAGAGAGTGGGGGATATGGGATGCAGGATGGGAATGGGGGTGGAGGGAGGGCAAATTTGATGATGGGAATTCCCCTGATTCTATGTTAGTATGTACCTAAAATATAACTGTTAAAGATATGTAAGTCAATATGGTCAAAATAAAAATTTTTAATTAAAAAAAGTTGGGTTTGTCTGGTATCATTGAAAAATATAGGGTACTGAGTAAAATAGTTTTGCATGTGGATCCAGGTTTCTTCTCCAGTTCTCCTGGTTCTAGGAGAACTGCCAGAAGTAATCACAGACACCATAACAGATGAAGCATTTGAGTACCTAAAATATTAATGTGAAAGATTTGTAATTCACTTGGTCACAATAAAAAATTATTTTAAAAAAAATTGTAAAAAGAAGCATTTGAGCACCAGCTGGCATGGTCCCAAAACTGAAACCATGAGCACACTATAAAAGTAGTTTCTTTCATATCAAGTGGCAACTATTCTAAACACTGAAGAGGTTCTCTTCTAAATAATTACCATCAAAGGGTCAAAAAAAAAGGGAGGGCATCTGCATTGAAATAGCTAACGTGGGTTTGAACCCCACCATATGTAGGCTCCTGAGCACTATCAGAGATCACTTTTGAACCATAAACAAGAAAGGCCTCTGAACACCTTCAGGTGTGACCAATATATAAAATAAAATAAAGGTGCTGGGAGTAATACCAGAGAGATTTTATAGGGCTTAAGTAACTTGTCATGCATGTGACCAATCCTGGTTCAATTCATGACACTATGCTACATATTTGTCCTCTGAGCACCTCCAGAGCACAGAGCTTAAAATAACCCATGAACACTGCTGGGTGTGGTTGAATTCCTCCCACCACCTCTCCCAAATTCCTATAACCCAATATGGGAATCTCGAGATAGGGAATGAGAAGAGACTAACTTCAAAAATATTGGTTCCTCAGATTTGATAGGAAGCTTGCACAAATAGCAAGTCTGTACAATTAGGGCAGAAAAGGAACCACTGTGACAATGATAGTGGAAATGATCAATCTGCCCCAGAGGCAGACAGGGGGAGATATGGGAGGGAAAGTGGGGAAATGGGGACATTGGTAGTGGTAAATGTGTACTGGTAAAAGGTGTTAGACTGAAGCTCATCATGAACAATTTGGTATCTATGGAGGAAAAAAACTGTATTGTGGACAAACTTGTAGCCATGGTGTGTAAATAATGTAATTAAAATTAAAAATAATGTGTTACAGGATATCACACAAAGGGCATTTACCTTGCACACTGCTGAGTTGTATCTCCAATATTCCATAGGTTCCCAAGCCTTCCAGGAATAATTTCTGAGGGCAGAGTCAGCACCATCAGGTGTGTCCCCAAACCAAATAAACACAAAGAAAAATAAAAAAATATTTTTAAATCTTTTTATTAATTGTGGCTCCTCAATGCCAATTTCAAGCAAAGTCACTAGAATACAATAATTCACATTTTAGCATCTCAAAAAACTTCATGTTTCAAATTTTTCTGTTCTTATAGATAAGTTCTACATACTTCTTAGCTAGAATTGTGTTTTACACTGTTTTTAGGCCTTGCCCAACAGTGCTCAGTGATTCCTACTGGTTCTGTGCTTAGAGATCACTCATGGCAAGGTAAGAAGTGCTGAAAATCAAACCTGGGCCATCCACATGCAAGGCAAATGCCCTACCCACTGTACTATAGCTTGAATTTTGAACTCCTTTAGCTAAAGTTTTGAACAACATAGACATATCAAGGATATGTGTCTTGTTTATCTTGAATATTTTTCACCTTTAACACAACACTTGGAACATATCAGGCACTAAATAAAACATGTATCATTAGTGCTTGCTTCGGCAGCACATATACTAAAACATATATCATTAAATTAGGCGATATAGTTTTACAAAGAAGAACAGCTATTTTCAACCAAGTCCCAGGTATTTGTGGGACCAGAAAGACAATATGGAAGAGAGGACACATGTCTGAGCATAGAGTCAGAAATAAGCTCTGAGCACAGCAGAATGTGACCCCCTAGCCCATCATACTACCCCCAAAAAATGTTATTTGAAAAGTCTCTTAAAATGTAAAAATGAGAAAGAAGACAAGTTTCCTAAAAGCCAAAATTATGGTTTATAATGAGTCAAGTGGAAATAAGAAATTGAGGCTCTAATGGTTAGGGAGATTAATTTTAAAGATTATCAAAACCACAGGAATATGTAAACAATTTCCATGGAGGAATGTATTTTTACAGGAAAACAAAAAGATAATGGAATCAAAAGAACTTCAATATGACCTTGAGCAAATAACTTAATCCATAAACATCACAAACCTGGATCACTCTCACTGTGAGCTTTTTGTGTCTAACCCCAGGTCACTGGCCACTATTGAGGGAAGACAGAGCTATTGAGACTTGGCAAGTTATGAATTCATACAATTGCACTTCAAATCCACTCTCTGGGTTTAACAATCCTGTGACGCGATCAGGTTTGTTCTCTGAGCTGATTAGCTCAAGATTTCTCCTTTCTTAGATCCCCTGTCCTACCTTCCCCTTAAGCAAATGACTTCCTTACATTAACAGAAAATTGAGACACTCCAGCAAGCTCTCCTCTTTCTTCATCATTGTGCATCTATCAAGTTTGTCTAGATCTCCTTTCCAAAATTTTATGGAAAGAACTTCCCTCCACACCTCGAAATTCACTTATTCATAGATGCGGGGAATATCCTTGATTCCCATGCTCAACAGGTGTCTCCTCAGCATATTGTTTCTTAGTTCTGTATTTCTGACTTCCTTCTCTGACTCCAAATATAAAGATGCATGTGGCTGGAGATATAGTATTAATGATGTGTATGACTGAACCCAGTTTGATCCATGGCATGCCAGAAAGTAAGTCCTGACTAGATATGACCCTAACCTCCCCTCAAATGAAATACACAAATGCATAAGCCTAATTTTATTTAAAATTCACTTAGCCTGATTATTTTATTGTTTTGGTGCAGGAGGTCGAACCCAGGGCCTCATACATACAATATGCTGTTGGCATAGATAAACATATCTGCACAGTTTTGGGAGTCGTCACTTAGCAGTGCTTAGGACTAACTTTTGGCTCTACATTCAGGAATCACACCTGGTAGGGTTAGCAGACTATGTGCAGTGCTGGAACATGTCTGTCCTATGTAAGGCAAATTCCTTACCCACTATACTATCTCTTTATGCCAATTCTATATATCTTCTTTTTTTTTTGAGCCACACACACACCACACACCACACTAGTGGTGTTCAAAGCTCAGATATTATTCCTGGCTGTATTCAGGGAACCATTCAGAATGCTGGGGATCGAACTCAGGTCTGCCATGTATAAGACAAATGCCCTACATGCTGTGCTATTGTTCCAGCTCCATTTCATTGTATATCTATTAAGAGAAAAAATTCACACTTCCTCATATGTATTTTATCCATAGTCTAGTTTTATATCAGAGCTTTACAAAATAAAAATCCTTTATAGAATCTGTCCATCTTTTAAGTTCTGTAAAATTTTTCTCAGCTAGCCATTTTTCCCATGTGATTGCTGTCGGTTCATTTTGTTTTTTTACCCCAAGTAATTTCTTTAACTCTTTGAACACAATATTAAGTTTTCTTTCTTGCCTGTCTTTAAATCCACCTTCCATACTTTTTGCCTCATATTTGATAAATGATTTCTTCCCCACAAACCAAAGCCCTGAAGGTCATTTCTCCAGCTTCTTTTAAATCTTTGCACCTTGTAACCCATCCATCACAACGTCTTGTCAATTTTTTCCTCCACATTGACTTTCAGATTCGTCTCATTCTTCATTGTCTAAATCATTAATTGTTCATGCTTGGGATACAGAAATTGCCCACCAGCTAGTTGTATACGCTAGAAAATTCTGGATCACTAAATGACCCTAAAATGCCAATGGTTAACAATGAGAAAATTTTATTTCCAGGTGTCATCAGAGAACTCTGATTCACTGAAATTTTAGTTGAAGCAGCAGTCTTTGTCTAAAATGTATAGGTCTCAGAGCAAATAGAAAAGAGAGCCTGGTGAATCACAATTCAGCTCTCAACACCTTTACTTAGAAGTGGCACCCATCACTTTGCTTTTGCTTCAAAAAGTTACCTTCCTTTTCCTCTTCATGTTCTTCCTTCCACCTCCTACTACATCCCACCGAACACTCCATCCACCTCAATACCCACTGCACATTCTAAAACACTTGCAAGAGATTTTTCTTATTTATATGGAAGCATTCCAGTTCTCTCTTCAATAATTCCTTCCTTAATCATTATCAGTGCTATACTCTGTAGAGGTTAATTTTATCAGGGGATAATGCTTCTTAGATATGGCATGTTTGCATACTAACGGCATC
>PVKC010041255.1:0-12183 GCA_004027635.1 Crocidura indochinensis | reverse complement strand
CGAGGGCATCCACTGAGGTTTTCAGTAGAGCTACTGTGTTTTTCAGGCCTGCTATTTCAGTTTGGAGTTTTTTGAGTTCTGTCTTTGTGTTCTGTTCTGATCGATCTATGCTTTCTTGGAGTTTTTTGAGTTCTGTCTTTGTGTTCTGTTCTGATCGATCTATGCTTTCTTGGAGTTTTACAAACATACTCCATATTTCTATTTTAAATTCCTTATCTGAGAGATTAAACAGAGGGTTGGGATTTTTAAGATCATCCAAAACATCATCCTCATTCTCAGTGCATAGTGTTTGCCTACGAGCTTTCCACATTGTCACACCAGTAGTGTGGTTTTTCCTGCGTGTTGTGATGGGGTTTATTGGTTAGAAAGCTGGGGCTCCAAGAATTCAGCAAAGAAAGCAGCACAGAAAGAGAGTCCCCTCAGTTCACAGTTCCCCCAGTAGAGCACAGTAGGGCGGAGTCTCCCGTAGGAGGAGCAACCAGCTCTCCAATTGGGAATCTCCTTAGCCAGCCGGTTCTTACTCACTGATTAGTCAGCTGGCAGCCCCAGCTTGCAGTGACCTCTGGATTCACTTCCCAGGGCTCTGGTCTTTGGGGGGAGCTCCAAGAATTCAGCAAAGAAAGCAGCACAGAAAGAGAGATATAGTTTCATTTATTCAGATTTAATTCTAAAACCCTTGTCATGGGCATCATGAAGGAAATTTTGAGGTCTAGATTTTGTAATGGTTTGTGGATGTTTTTCACATTTTTTTTCCATGCATTCAGAGCTTTGGTCTTAAGGTCCTTGATCAAATTTGCTTTGGCTTTTGGGTAAGGTGTGCAATCTAGATAGATCTTAAATTTCTTGCATTTTATCTTATTTTTTAGCAATTTGGTGAATGATTTTCATTGATTAACATATAATGAGACATATTTTCATCCTCAGGATGAAATAAATTTGATCAGTATATATAGTTTATTGATTGGCTTTTGGATTCAGTTTGCTGATTTTGTTGAAGATTTTTGCAAACTGATCATTAGTAATATCAATCCAAAGTTTTCTTTCTTAGTAGCATCTTTCTCAGCTTTGTTAGTATCTTTATTAGCTCCATAGAAGGCAATAATAAGTATTAGCATGTCTTCAATATTTTAGAAGATTTTAAGAATCAGTGGTATTAGATTTTCTCTGAATGTTTGATAAATCTTACTCGTAAAACCCCATGATTCTGGACTATTATTATTGGATATTCTTAATTACTGTTTCAATGTCTTGTTTGTAATCATATATTTTGCCTACCTACTTCTCCCCTGATTCAATATTGGAAAAAAGTATGTTTCCAGAAATCTGTACATTTCTTCTAGTTTTTCTAGCTTAACAGAATGCAAGTGTTCATCATATGATCTCATGATGTTTTGGATAACTGAGGGTTTAATTACTCCACTTTCATTTCTGATATAATTTATTTGAGCTTTTGCCTTTTAGTTCCTTGAGAATATTGCCAGTGGTATATCTGTCTTGTTTAGTCTTGAAAAAAATTAGATCTGCTTTCATTTATTTTTCTATTGTTTTTTTTTATCAATTTCTGATCTTGTTTTTATTTTTTATTTCCTTCTAATTATATTTGGTTCCTTTGATTTTGGATTTTCTGTTATTTCAGTTGTGGGTTTAGGTTGTTTATTTTATCTTTCGTTCTATTTTCCTATATTATGATGTTTTCCCCAATTAATATTATGATTAAACCATAACTTTCTATATCCTCATTTTTCCTTACAATTAGTATAAAAATATCTTTATTTCACCCTTGATTTTTTCTTTTAGTTAGCTATTATTAAGCAGCATATTGTTTAGTCTTCAGGTTTTATAGTTCCTCCACATCTTTTTTTTTTTAATTTATTTTACCAAGTTCTCCCTTCCATCTTTATTGACTATCAAGATTTTGCACAGATCTCTTTGGGGACTAACAATAGCAATAACATTACACTGTTTCTCAACACATCAAGTTTCAAAAGCAAATTGTTAACACATAATAATAAAATAAAGCACAGTTCCTGATTTGAATTAAGATACAGGGACCCCCTCCGCCTCCAAAAAAACAAAAAAACAAAAACAAAAACAAACAAACAAACAAAAAAACCAAACATCAAAATAAACCAACCCAAATGAAAAAAAAATCCTCCACATCTTTTAACAATCAATCTCTATCTCTGTGGCTTTATATTCCATAGGAATTTTGGTATGATTCTTTTGTGTGTAAATTATTGTAAGCTGGACTTATGTCCTTATATGTGATCTATCCTAGAGAATGTACTGTGTGCACCGTTGAACAATGTATATTGATTTTTTAGTATATTGAAGGCCTTCTATAAATTCATTAGTCCCACCTTTTCTAATTTCTCATTTAGTACTCATATCCTTCCTGATATTCTACCTTGTAGATCTATCAATGGCAAGTTATTCAAATTTCTCACGACTATCACATTCCCATCAATAGTTTTCTCTAGGTTTGTTGTCAAAAGCATTATGAAATATCCATATTAAAATTAGCATTTAGTGCATGAATATTAGTGCTTTATTTATATATGTGGCTGTTCTAGTTACTTAGACATATGAGTGAGCATATCAAGTATCTATGAAAAAAGGAAGTTATTTTGATCAATGACTGCATCAAATAGTATAATAAATAAAGATAAAATTATAAAATAATGACATTATTCTCATTATATATGTAGTCATGGACCAGAGAGATAGTAGTGAGGTTAAGGTTATTTGCCTCATGTAAAGCAGAACCAGGTTTGATCCTGGCCTTGCAAATGATTCCTCAAACTCTTCCAGGAGTGGACCATGAATACCACTAAGCAAAAATCAACAAACCAAAATAATAACAAATAATAATAGCTACACAATATATGTGTATTAACCATTATTTATATATACTATATATACATATATATAGCACTATAAAACCATTATTACTACAATGATAATTTTACTGTCTGTTATTGCTTGAGATTTAGCCACAGGATTTTATAAAAGACACTAAACAACTCCTGTAATGCTAGTCACAATAAAGTTTCATCAGGCTACTATATAAATGTACACTTGATCTGGCCTGACACCATTTTTTTTATTTTTGCTGCCCTTGAGTTAGGTGAGGAAGAACCTGAGTAGGATAGTATTTAATTTGTGGCTTATAATGAAATAAAATTATTAAATAATACTCTAGGTGAGTTTTGTTTTATTATTTGGTTTTGATTTATTTATTTATTTATTTATTTTTACACTCTGGAGAAAGAATTTTAGTTTGAGATATAAATAATATGCAGAAAACAAGACTCTTAAACATGGCTAACCATACAACAGAGCACTGCTCGGGAGCATTATATTTAAAGGAAAGACTCAGGAATTTTATTTTGGTATATGAATGGTATAGTTTTATTAGTTAAGTAATCAGGGATTGGGCTAGAATAGTATGATGGTGTGTTTCTGACCCCAACAGTTATATTGATATTATAGTGTTGCTCATGATCGAGATACATCATTACTTCAGGTCTTATAAATTAATATGCATTTGGTGGTTTAATAAAAAAAGTTATTATTGGCAGAAGCTTCTTTTTGAGCATAGACAAGTATATAATAAAAATACTATACCAAGTTTCCTTATAGCCCAAAGTTAGTGAACACATGAATTGTATGAATGTATTTTATGAGAATTTCCATCTTCCTGTAGGATGTATCTTCTGTTATTTTTAATATAGTTTAACTCATTTCCTTTTGTAATTCAAAATAATTTGTGGGAAAATATGCAGATTATATCATGTCATATCTATTCATATACCACATATATAAAGAGGGAAAGGCAAAAGAAGTAATTGATATACTTTATTATCCATGAAATCTTAGCTAAAATTGCAAGATATTTTGGCAGGACCCACACCTGGTGATGCTCAGGGTAATTCCTGACTATGCACTCAGAAGTCACTCCTGGCTTGGGGAACCATATGGGATGTCGGGGGATCAAATCATGGATGCTAGGATAGCGCAGGCTAGGCAGATACCTTGCTGCTTGCACCACCTCTCTGGTTTATAAAATTGCAAGTTATTATATGATAAAATTGTTACTTTGCCCTCCATGATGAAATAAACCTATTAGTTTTATATAAGGTATCTAGTTATGAAACTGTGACTTATTTTCTTCTTTGTCCATTTAAAGTCAAATCAAACTAAAAGCGTAAAAGCATAATAAAAGGTCCAAGAAAGAGCTTTTTGGCAAGAAGCAGGAGGATAGGAATACAGACTCATTTCCTCAAAACAATAGTTTTTTTTTTTATTTTCATAAAGCAAAAAGGGTTTTATAAAACAAAGACATAAAAGTACCTTTATAGGAAGAATGGCTTTCAATGTATGAGCTATGAAATCCCCTCATGGACTGGTATATTATCTGTAAAGCTAAACTGAAACTTTAACTTTTGGGGTAAGGGTCAATTGATGATAAGTTCTTATCATAGATTTGGGGACAAGAACAATCTATTATTCAACTTTTTCCAAGTCTCAGTGATAAAGCAATTTAGTTCAATGACCATCTCTCTTGGCCTCTCCAAACTGCTGAAGAGTTAATGAAATCTACAAAATAGGCTTTAGTTTCCAAAGTCTCATCATTTTCAAGTACTATTGTTATGGCAGAGGGCACAAAGAGGGGACCCTGTAAGCTAGTTAAAATTGGTCATTTTGAATCTGCCCAATGTGGGCCTGTCAAGGAGATGGTAGAAATGGCTAGGGAGTAGAAATAAAATGCTTAGAAAGGGAACACAAAGTCCTATACTGGAAATACTACTGTCTCATGAGATATGTAATTTCATGCTTTCATCTTTCACACTTAGATATTGACTGGGCTCTCTCCATCTCTTGAATATATTAGTTTTTCTTCTCCCCTTTTTTGTCATCCCTTCCCCTTCCTTAAGATTTCTAAATAAAAACTTTATTGCTCATTTCCTCCTAAAATTCTGTTCCTAGAGGGAAGACAAAAGATATGAAATAGCTGGGTAAAATCTAATACTGTATTTTCTTTCCTGCAAAGAGAAATCCTTGCTCCAGCCCGAGTCCACGAATCTCTGTGAAATTGGGTGGCAGGAATTAATTCTCACACTGGATAGAACAAGTGGATAAAAGTTGATACTTGTTGGATACTTAATGGGGTTGGGACTGGAAGCCCATCCATGCTGAGACTTTTAACTGACTTTATCTGTCCTAAAAATCTCAGGCATTCCTAGGTGGTGAAACTAGACCTATCTCCTTCCCACTTCTACTCCACCAGTATCATAAGTAATTGTAATATATATACATACAATATAGATATAGATAACTATTAAATTCCTTACAAAATGGTATGTTTGGAAAAATAGTAATATTTATACAAATAAGTCCTAGAAAATTTTAGATCTTTGGTCATAGAAATTATTATCTCTAGTCATGTTTCAGAAAAGAATGGTCAATAAGACTCAGGAAAACTGTAAAATTTTTATTCCCTAAACCATATATATGATTAAAAAATATTAAGATACACTTAGAAAAATGACTATTAAGGCAGATACCTCTAAATAGAGAAAATATCATAGAAATTTTGGCAATAGATATGAATAGACCACTCCTTTACAAGTAAATGGCAACAGAAAAGTCATAATATTTATGAAATAAATGTTGTGAAATCAATGCTGAAATTTTAAAGTATAATAATTGTCCTTTTGGTACTATACCCTCATTATAAATAAACTCATATGACGAGTTTATAATCATTTCCATCTTTACAGAACAGCAAAAATATCTAGAAATAATCAAAAGAAAAAGTTTTTTAATTATTCAGCTAAATTGCTGAACCAGGTCATGGGGATTGTTGGACTTGTCCTTCCTATCCCCTTATGAGCTGCTAACACCAGGTAGCATTGTTCCTTGTTTGCATGGGCACATTAAAAAGGAAAATACTATACATACAAATTAGTTCTTATCTAATAGAGATAGGAACACATAAATCTTGTGGTACAATGGAGCCTTACAAACCCTGAACACTGACATGATGTCACTGCACAGGCCTCAGAAGTTTGGGTATTTTCCAGTTACCCCTGAACCAGGGAAGCCATCTATGAAACATCCAATGTTGTTTATGACATCACCTGGAAGCAATCCTCTACCAGGGAAGACCCTACTGCTGCTCTGACATCAATTTACTCAAAGGAGTCTTCCCTTAACACTGAGAAGACTTAAACAACAACAAAGACCTGTGTACTGGACAGGGCATTCTGCATTGTCTATTAATTGCAAGTTGAAATTAGATGCCGCTCCACACCATCCTGACTTCATTGTAGGATATACAAATGCCAGGACCTTCTATACAGAAACGTGAAATCAACAACAGAGACTGTGAAAAATATAACTGTGTGGGCACTACAGACAATGACCGGGATTGGACAAGCTAGTTTGCCTGGAGCCTAGAAATGGTCTTATGTCAGGAAACTCCAGGGTTAGGGTCTCCTTGTACTTTGGCCAAAGTTTTTCCTTTCCTTGCACTCCATACTTTGGTGGGCCCATGCAAATGATAATTGCCATATTAACATTGTTTTTACAGTGCTCCCTTGACTCCAAACCTTTAAGAATCTACTAGTAAAAGTATCTGGAACTGGAAAAAAAAAAGGATTTACATTAGGGTTAACATATATGCTTTTAGATGCACTAGCATTTTGGGAGATAAAGGAGGGTAATAAGGGATATATGCTTGGAATAGGACTGAAGAGAGGACAATACTGGTGGAAAGGCCCTCATTTATTGTCACCATGTACCTTAAGTATCACTTTGTAAGATTTGCTGTTGACTACCTTAAATAAAAATTAAAATAAATAAATTAAAAAGAAATCAACCCCCCATGCTAATACTGACTGAAAAAAATAAGAAGCTGAATCTAGTTTCATAACTTAGAAATGCATAAATACTGACATAAATGTGTAATCTACATGATAAGAACCACGTACTTGGGGCCGAGAGGACAGTTAAAAAATTAAGGCTCAGGTTGGATTCCATTTCTTATGCAGTACTCAAGCCTCAAGCACTGCTGTGGGAGGCTGTAGAATCCCCAAAACTGCTAAAGTGTTTCAGGTATTTCCAAATCTTGAGGCAAAATAATATGATTTCCAGTTATCCAGTGCTATAAAGCATAGTCCTGATTTTTGGAGGTAACTGATGAGTCACCTGGATATCTAAAGCTCCAGTTGTGAGTCCACTACTTTCTTCTCCCACCTTTCTTCTTTTTGTCCTAATAATGAGAATATATGAGGGAAATGAAAAGTCTGTCTAGAGTACAAGCGGGGGTTGGGTGGGGAGGAGGGAGATTTGGGACATTGGTGATGGGAATGTTGCACTGGTGATGGGTGGTGGTCTTTACATGACTGAAATCCAAACACAATCATGTATGTAATCAAGGTGCTTAAATAAAATATATTATTAAAAAATCGAAAAAAAAAACATAAAAATCTCTGTAACTGGGGCCTGGAAGATAGCATGGAGGTAAGGCAGTTGTCTTTCATGCAAAAGGTCATCGGTTTGAATCCCGGTGCCCCATATGGTGCCCCGTGCCTTCCAGGAGCAATTTCTGAGCATGGAGCCAGGAGTAACCCCTGAGTGCTGCCGGGTGTGACCCAAAAACAAAAACAAAAACAAAAAAAGATCTCTGTAACTGCAGCCATGGTAGAGTAGGTAGAGCATTTGCTTTGCATGCTGCCAACCCTGGTTTGATCTTCTGCATCCCATACGGTTCTCCTAAGCACCACCATATATATTCACTGCTGAGCACCTCATACTATGTTCTAAAAATAAAACAAACAAATAAAAAATACCCTTTCTTTCCCTTGAGGGAAATTATTTTTGAAACATTTCTTTATTTATAACTGAGTCCCAGCCTCCTTCTGTCTATACAATCTTTCTTTTAGCATTATCACTCAGTAAATAAGAAAACTGAATTATATTGTGATATTGTGACTGAGAACATCATATCACTTCAGGAACATATATTCTTTAAGACGACAGCATTTTATATACAATTTGACATTCTTTAGAAATGCCAATGGAAGGTTACTAAACTTATCACTAAACGTATTACTAAACATATTAATAATGGTTATCTCTTCTGTCTTCTTTGTCCTGACTTGAGACCTCTTTAATTTTTTGTCACTTTCTATATAAGCTAAGGTTTTGTTTAGAAAATAATATTTTTTGCTACTGAGCAAGACTGACGCTGATTGTAATGTTAGAATCTCTTTAGATAAATGACTGGTCTGTTTGGCTAGTTCATGAAATCTTTCCTACAGTTAAAACAGAAAACTTGAACCCTAGGGCATATCTGGCAAAACTTGGTACTGACTGAATTTTCCTATAGCACTGCCAGAACCTTTCATTGGCTTAATGAGATACTTCCCTATTCACAAATCTAATAAAGATAATTATATCCCTAAACTTATTTGGATGAATTTTGTCTTTTAATAATGATAATTAACAGGTTGAAGGAGGCTGAATGTAGACTATTATGAGAGTTTCAAACTCCTGCAGGCTCAGTTGAATGAAGACCCATATTTAATAAATTTTATCTTGAGGAACACCAGGAGGTTATTATATTGAAGAACAGAGAGAAATTCTCTTGGGCAGAAAAATGGAACACAAAACCATTTTAAATATGCCTAGAGACATTTTTTCAACAAAGACCCACCCCCAGTTGCTAGTATAAAGAATCTAATCTGATTTAGTAGGGAGGCAATTAGAAAATGTCAGTCTCCTTTAACTTTCCTGTGTTACTTAAGGACAGTGAAGGAAGTACAAAAACTTTATGAAGGTCTTAACAGAAAACTCAGAATCAATTCAAATTTTCAAATTAAATAATGAAATTATAAACTGTCTCTCCATTCTTGGCCACATCTTCCTCCATAAAAAATGGAATACGTAAAATAACAGTGAATATGTAAAATAACAGTGAATAACAATACAAAACCTGGATTTAACTATTTATGTGAGAAAGGCCAGAGAGATAATACAGAAGGTAGTGCACTTACCTTGCAAATATTCTACCAGGAATAGCTTCTCTTTCTCCATATGTTCCTAAGCTAGACACAAATGATTCTTGAGCCAGAGCCAGGAGTAAGCCCTGAGGATAACTACGTGTGTTCCCTAAACAGAGGTGAAGAGAAATAATTTCTTTTTTTATAATATCTTTATTTAAACACCGTGATTACAAATATGATTGTAGTTGGGTTTCTGTCATTTAAATAACATCCCCCTTCACCAGTGCAAAATTTCCTTCACCAATGTCCAGAATTTTTAAAGAAAGGCAAAGGCAACAGAAGAAAATGGATACCACAGGCATAAATGAGCACTACAAATGTAAAATATATTCCAACTGAATCCAGGTTAATGATAAAAATTAAGTAAGAACAACTATCCTTGCCTGGAAGTCTAAAGAAAGGATAGATGGTCTTTTGTTTTGGAGTTGGTTTTGTTTGTTTGTTTGTTTTTGAGCCACACCCAGTGGCACTCAGGGTTTACTCCTGACTTTGAGCTCAGGATTCATTCCTAGATGCTCAGGACACATATGAAGTGGCAGGGTTCAAACCCGGGTCAGCCATATGCAAGGCAAATGCCCTATCCACTTATCCACTGTGCTATCACTTCTCCTGCCTTTTTCATAGAAATATGGGGCACAAATTACTTTATTTTGCTACATATTCCAGTATATTTTATGACTAAGAAGAAAGAAATAAAGATAGGCTTAGTCACTGATGCCTTGATGTTGAACTAAATAAGTACGGAACTAAATATACAAGCAAAAGTCATTGATAATAGAATCAAGGAGCCTAAACTTTAACAATCTAAACTTAAAGAGGCCTGTTATACTGACAGACCAGGGGCCAAAGGATGGTGCTATATAATGCATGGGCAAGGGGAGGTTGACACTGGTGGTGGGTTACTCATAGTAATATTTCCTCATTGTATATCTGAAATTCAATATGAATTACTCAGTACATTGCAATTTTTCAATAAACTAAAATGTATAAAACATAATAATGCATAAAATAGATAGTCTTTTATTTGCCTTTTCCCCATATAACCCTTAATTTATTTAGGTTTGCAAATAAGAGTGTATGCTTCAGAAATTCTGTCCCTATGGGTATTTATTGTTATTTCTGGTTCCTGCTCACCCTTGCTTAAAATGTGCTTTCCATATATTTCTTCATAAAAACAAACAATCTTATCTTGTCTCAATTCCAAAAAGATTGTTGCTTTATGATTTTTCTATTTGTTAGTTTGTGGGTCACATTCAGCAATGCTCTGGGATTATTCCCTGTTCTGCATACAGGAATTACTCATGGTAATGATTTAGAAAATATGTGAAGCCAGGGAATAGAATTCAGGTCTAATTCATGCAAGTCAAGTGACCTACCTGCTGTAATATGAATCCAGTCCCAAGATGGATTTTCCTGAAACCCCTAATCCTTCATCATATCATGCTCTGAATTCAATCACAGAACACAGTTCTTAGATTGTTTGTTTTAAGGAGATGGCCAATTTGCCACAGAAAAAAAGAGGCAAGGAAAGCGTCAATATTTCAAAACCAAGACTCCTCAAACTCCTAGATAGTGTTTTAAAACTCATATTCAGGGAATGAAGTTAGGTTAATAATTGGCTCAAGAGAAAATAATGGTAGCTTGTTGGACTGTGAGTCCATTACTATTGGTAGTGATTGAACTTTGTGGCATTATATAACCTTATCAGAAACTTTTCCATTCTTCTGTTCATGCTCACAGGTACAAAGTCATATGACCAGAAAGGACACACAAAGGGAGTGGGGTAATTCTCATATCCACTTGTCATTTTCTATTATATTTTGTTTTGTTCTGTTTTGTTTTTGGGTCACACCTGAAGGTGTTCTGGAGTTAAACCTGGTTCTGTGTTCAGAAATCACTCCTGGCAGACTTGGGGAACTATACAAGATGCCAGGGAATGAATCTGGGTCTGTCCTAGGTCTGCTGTTTGCAAGGCAAACTCCCTACCACTGTGCTAATCACTTAGGTCCTATTTTTTATATTTTAAACGAGGAGGGGTACAGATTTTGGGGAATTAGTGCCAAATATTTGTAATCACAAAGATAATATCAACAAAAATTGGCTGAGAATACTATTAACACCTTTTCATTGTCCACATTAATTTTTCTTTAATTTTTTGAATTACTTTATATAAACCCCATCATTACAAGTTTGCTAATAACAGTTTTTTCCCACAGATACAAAGTTGCTTATGATTGAATTTCTATCACACAATGTACAAGACTCATGACTAGTTCCCACCACCAATATCTCCAGTTTCCCTTCAACTCTTTCCTACTTGCCTCTGAGCAATTTTGCTCTCTCTCTCTCTCTCTCTCTCTCTCTCTCTCTCTTTCTCGATATATATATATATATATTATGTATATATATACATATATCTCATTTTACCTTCCTCTCTCTTTTCTTTTCCCATTTTAGACTCTGAAGTTTGTAATAATGTTACTAAGGGGTATCAGGCCTATAACATTATCAAAATATCTACCAATAATTTCAATGATTGTTATAGTGGTCCCTTTTCTGCAAAACTATATTCCCTTCTATTTGTGGTAGTTTTCCTCCCATGGATTGGTCCTCCTAACAGCCATTTCCATTATCCTTGTATATTATTACCATGGCATTTTTATATTTTTATATCCCTATATAACTGTGATAATTCTATGCCTATCCCTCTTCCTTTGACTCATTTTACTCAGCATAATACTCTTTATGTTCATCCATGTATAAGCAAACTACATTAATTTATTTGTCCTAATTGCTGCATAGTCTTTCATTGTATAAATATAATATGACTTTCTTTGACTGCAGTTCTTTTCTTGGAACCTTGTTATTCTCCAGATTTTGGATATTTTAAAAAGTGCTGATAAACAGAAGTATGCAGAGGGCTTTTATTCATTGCGTTTTTGGGGCACCTATGTTATATACCTAAGAGTGATATTAGTGAGTTATATGGAAGCTCAAAAAAAAAATTTTTTTTTTGGTTTTTGGGCCACACACGGTGGTGCTCAGGGATTACTCCTGGCTGTCTGCTCAGAAATAGCTCCTGGCAGGCACAGGGGACCATATGGGACACCGG
>PVKC010041254.1:0-12183 GCA_004027635.1 Crocidura indochinensis | reverse complement strand
GGGCTTTCAATGACAGTCCAAAGTTAAGTATCCTTTGCCAATGGAAATCTTTGCATTGTGAAGTCAGCTAGCATTAGAAAGAAACCGAGGAAGTTTTAAGAACTGGCCTGAGTTCTTGGAAGGGAAATGCAAATATGTTTGTTTACATACTCTTAGCATCTCTTTCGCCCCCGTGCTTCCAGGAAAGGTAGTGGAAATAAGGACATTGAAACCGATTCCTACCAATTCTGACCTTTCCCAGATTCCAGGGCCTTTGAAATTTTTGCACCTCCTCTTCAGGTATGAGGAGTGTTAGCCCCAAAGAAGGGGCTCCCCCAACTCCCTACCAGCGCTCAGTGCTGCCTGGAGAGCTGAGGGCCTGCCTAACGCCCCAGGCCGGCTTTGGAAAGCTTTAGCTGAGGTTTGCTCCCTGCGCGCCCACAGCCAGACGCGGGCAGTTTTCCAGGCCAGCGGGCAGGCTGCCGCTCTGGCACATTCTGTGAACTGAGTTGCATGGGGAACTGCGACCTTGGCTGGGGGGGAAGGATGGAAAGCTATAGGTGCCTGCCCACTTGACAGCCCAGAGCTGGCCGGTCAGACCCATGAGGCACACTAGAAAGGGCGCTGCCATTTGGGTTTACTAACCCATGCCACCTCCGAAGTTCTCCTGGGCATCCACTTTTCCTCCTGGAAAGAGGATGGAGTAGCTTCCGGCTAAACTTCAAGTCCAATCAGAACTACAAGTTCCTGGTGGGCAAGTGTCACAAGGAATTTAATCCAAGATCAGCCTGGGCCTTTGTTAGCAAGTAGCAGCTGTGTTTTGTTTTGTTTTGTTTTGTTTTCCTGAGTGTAAATGCTTTGGGCCAGCAAGTGAGCCTGGAGCAAGCCGGGGGCACAGTGCTTTTCTGAGGGCCAGACTGCATGGACATCTGGGGCCACCACAATGGACAGCGCATAGGGCCTGCATGGTATTTTCAGTAGAGAATTCACTATTCCCAGGAGCCCTGAAGGAATTCTGACTGCTCCCCTTTCATCCAGAACGAAGGGACGGGGGCTGTCCTGACCCCAGCCCAACCCAGGCTTCCCAATTGCCTGATTAAATGTGTACCCTGCTGGTGGGAACTAAGACCCTCCTTCTGTTAGGCACATCCACTGCATATGACCTATTGCAGTTCTTCAAACAGGATTTGTGATGTTGAGAGTTGGGGTAGAATTTAAGGCACTTGCCTTGCATGCAGCTGATCCTGGAGGACCCCAACACAGCATATGGTCCCCCAAGGATGGCCATTTCTTTTAGCACAGAGTTGGGAGTTGGCACTTTTGGATGCCCCTTGGTGTAGCCCAAACCACCACCACCCAAAAGAAAAAGGGGGGAAAAATATTATAGAACTGAAAAGGGCTTGGTGTGATAAAGCATTCTGAGTCTATAATACAGAGGATTCATTCTTGATGAAGGAGTTTTCTTCAGCTGTGCTTGGAATGGTGAAGTAACATTCCCCTGAGTCCTGACTCACTTGCAGTAGGAAGAGTTTGAGGCCTGTCCTCACTGTGATGACGCGTGTGTCTTTGTTTGCTCCATCTTCAAGGAAACAACAGTGAGTCTGAAGAAAGCCGAGGTGCAGGCAGCATGGAGAACCAGGCCCTCCCCAGCACACCCCACATGCCGGACTCCAAATTCCACCCTGTCCATGCCAAAATGGACGTCATCCGGAAAGGGCACACCAAGGACAGCCAGCGCAACAAGGTGGAGTATGAGCCCCACAGCACAGACACCCAGAACTTCTCCTCAGAGTCCAAGAAGGAAACAGAATACGTGAGTGTGGTGGGTACATCCTTGTGGGGGGGGGGGGGTTGAAGTCCCTGGGATTCAGCCAAGTAAAGAATAGTTCCCAGACCTTCCCTGCAACAGGCTTTGAGTACTCCATCAATCTCGTGAAACTGGGAATGGCCAATGAATCCTGGCCTTGGACACAGGAACAGTGTCACTTAAAGAACATAGATACAGATTAGGGTCCATAGAGGAACACGGTCATGGGGCAACATCTACATAGGAACACAGACACATTGCAGTGCCTACATAGGAACATGGACAAGGGGCAGTATTCACATAGGAACGTGGGGCAGTGTTTGCATAGCAACATGGACATGGGACAGTGTCCATCTAGAAACATGGACATGGGTCAGCGTCCACATAGGAACATGGATGTAGCAATGTTCTCATGAAGAACACAGACACAACACTGTTCTCATGGAGGCTATGGCCATCCTGTTGTCCATTGCCTAAGTACATGTTCTCTGTTCTGTTCTGACTATTGTCCCCTGCCCTGCGGACTCATGAGAGATGGGCACTAAACTCTAAAAGGTGGCCACTAAACCAAACCAGGTGCTAGAGCAGTTGTGGGCATTTGGGGCCCTCTCCGACTGACTGTGACCCCTCCTCAGGGCCCCTGCCGCCGGGAAATGGAGGACATGCTCAACCACCTCAAGTTCAAGAACATGCTGAGCCCACGTGGGCTGCAACTCCCCAACTGTGACAAGAAAGGCTTCTATAAGAAGAAGCAGGTGAGCATCTCCCTCTGCACATCAAAGCCTCCAGCCTACTGGGGCCCAGTACTCACTGCCTTCCATCCAGTGCTCCTCTCAACTTCCTAGAGCCCTGCTGAGCTGCTCTAGCAATGACCCCAGAAGGCTGGAGGGTCAGAAGGAAGCCTAAGTACACACACATGCCTTCCCTGTGGCTGTGTTTATCTACGACTACAGCCTGCACGGGGGAATGTTCTCAGATTTCACCCACCTTCTCCGGAGGGAACTTGTTTAAGTTTTTTTTTGACTCCTTTATGGTACGTTTTCCTCTTTTTTTTTTTTTTTTTTTTTTGTGGTTTTTGGGTCATACCCAGCAGTGCTCAGGGGTTACTCCTGGCTCCATGCTCAGAAATTGCTCCTGGCAGGCACGGGAGACCATATGGGGCACCGGGATTCGAACCAATGACCTTTTGCATGAAAGGCAAACACCTTATATGGTACCTTTTCCTACAATTATTCTGTTCCTTTGTTCTATTCTCAAGCTCTCAGCATTTAGCAGTTCCAAAAGAAGGAGGCATCTACACTGGCAGCAGTAAACTCAGGGAGACATAAAGTCTCGATCCCTCATGCAGAGATAGTAGTGGTACCCACCACTTCCCCTAAACCCTGAGGGAGGTGACTTCCCATGCCCCATTTTCCCTGAGGAACCAGCACTCTCCCTCAGCCACTCTTTAAGGCTGCACTCACTGTCTTTTCTAAGTCACCTCTCTTCTGCCAATACCTCCCAAGCTCCTCTGACTGCTGCAGTCAGTACCCCTAGATGGGTCACCAGTTGTCTTGTGCCCTCCCACAGTGCCGTCCCTCCAAAGGCCGGAAGCGGGGTATCTGCTGGTGTGTGGACAAGTATGGGCAGCCCCTCCCAGGCTACGATGCCAAGGGCAAGGGTGACGTGCAGTGCTATCACCTGGAAAGCAAGTAGAAGCTGTTGCCACCACGTAAGCCGGGGACTGGGGTTCTGGGCTCAGGGATCTCTGGAACTAAGCTGTGAGGCTCTAGGGATCAGGACACTGGGCTCTGTCTGGGCCTTTGGGGATCTGAGCTCTGGGAAGACTGGCTTAGCTTTAGCATTTAGAATCCCCCAAACTGTCATGCATACATAGGTTGTCCAAATTAATCTCCCCCCACTAAATCTGGTGAATTATATTGTTTCCTCTGCTTTAATGTGCAGTAAATTCTTCTAATCCAAAGATCTTGACACAGGTATTACTAAAAGCAAAACAGGGCTGCTATTTATTTTGAACCTGTGGGTATTTTGATAGGCTGTAGTTACTATCAATTTAACCAAGTTTAATAAAATTAGTATGAATGTAAACTGTCAAACCATGATTTGGAAAAAATAAATGCTGTCATATGTTTTCTTGTAAGAAACAAGGGAACCATTTAGGGGAATAAAATAATTTTAAAAATACATGTTTTCCTTTAGCTTTTTAAGTAAACAAAAGAAAAATTCACTTTTAGAGATAATCTCATTGCTTTGCCCATAGGAAAACATTATAAATCAGGGCTTATTCTACACTGTTCTTTGCTTTATTAAAGTACCATGTTTCCTAAAATATGAGTCAGAAATTATTTTAAAAATGCATGGTGAGCCCCTCAGCTTGCCCAGTGTCTTGAAGTCCTACCTGTTTAGTTTGGAGTAGGTGTTGGCCCTATTAATTTGGGGAGGTTATTTCAGTACATTTCTTTTTCTTCATGTTTTAGTTCATGTGGAACTCAAATACGCCTTATTTTGCACAAGCAACTTCCAAGGACATGACCAGCAGCTGGCCACAGCCTCGATTTCTATTTCTTTATGTGGTGAACTGATTTTTTTTTAAACCAAAGTTTAGAAAAACGTGTTTGAAATTTCTAGAGTTCTTCTCAGTGGTGAATTTGAGCTTCTGCTCACTCTCCAATAGTTAGTGAAACAACACAGTCTGGTTCTCTTCCTGCTTCTCTGGAAACCTTTGTGGACCAGACCTCCCAACACCCCGACCTGGCCTGCATCTCACTGACATTCTGGCCTGCGGAAACTTCCTGGCACCCTGGTGCTTCAGTGGACCATACACTTCAACCTGCCAGGTGGACCCAAACAAGGCCGCCAATAGGACCCCTGCACTCTGGAGGCTTGACCACCCAAACAAACACCCCCTACTTGGAGCATCTAGAAGTTGTCCATGTCTCCCAATCAGCCAGAAAGATGCTCTGTACTTTGAAATGACTGGTACTGGAACTGGGAGTGAAAAAGAGTAAGGTCGAGTCTAACACCTAGGAAACTGAATCTAGAATGTTCCTCAAGGTCCATGATTTATTGTTCTTTGCTGTGGGCTACCCTGGGTGGGAGGGGTTAAGCCAAGGCCCCGAGTAAGCCCTTTATCTTCACACACATTATGGACAACAGAAACTATGTAAAGAAATTAAGAAATTCCCAGAACAGGCCAGGTCAAGAGGCCTATTAGGGCCCTGTGAGGTTCTCAGAGACTCTGCGTTGTTGGACTTGGGTCAGTCGTTGTTCCATTTTTCCTTCTGATTCACATGTATAAACAGAGGAAACACGTTCTTCGCCAACTGTTGACATTGTACACGTCATAGATTAAATATGATAGGATCTATACTAGCTAATTCTAGATGCCATGTTAGTGATACTCGATAAATAAGTCTGTGGTGACCACAAGGAGGGGCTCCTGCAGCTGGAGTGCCCGCTTCGGGCCGGGCCTCTCCTCATTGCATGCTGCCACCACCTTTCCCACAAGCATGGGGCAGCCCAAGACATTCTGCCTACCTATATTATCTTTTCTTTATTTTTTTTACTTTTGGGGGGGAAAGTATTTTTGGAAAGTTTGTCTTTCAGTGTATTTATGAATAGTAAATAAAAGTTTTTTCCAGAAAGAACTCACTATGTCCCTATTAATTAGTTCCTGGTTGGTAATCAAATCACCCTGGGAGAGTTAAGAGATTTCTACTTCTCAGAAAAAGAGGCCTTTCTCTGTGCACACCCCAGAAAAAGACCTCAAGTGAGAGAAGACTTTGGGCCTGGAAATTTTCGATCTTAAGCCAGGACTCTGGCCAGGTGAGTGGTCAGGTGGGGCTGAACCCCTGATCCTGCAGCCAGGTGGGTCTGTATGTTCTTGCCTTCATGGTTTGTTCCTTTCTGCTCAGACTGTGGGACAAGATTGAAACAGACTGGACAGACACTTCAGCCATGTTCTTTTGGGGGAAAGTGGAAGGAGGGTCACACCTGGCTGCCCCTAGGGCTTACTCCTGGCTCAGTGCTCAAATCACTCTTGACAGTGCTCAAGAGAACAAATGTGGTGCCAGGAATCAAAATTAGGCTCAACTGTATACAAGAACAGCACCCTGACTATTGCACTGTCTCCTGGCCACATCCACCCTTGGTGCCTCTTTGTTTCTCTAACTGGAAGGGAAGTAAATGGGCTAGAAGAGCTATTCCCAAAAGACAGACACTGGATGGGTTCTAGTACCCCCTCCACAACTTTGGAAAACTCACCCCTGCTTATGGCTTTGCTTTCCATCAGCGTTGAGTGTGACTTTGGTGCATCAAAGAATAAATAAATGTAGTTCAGGAAACCACCTTTTTAGAGCTGGATATGGTTTGTAAGTAGCATAGCAGAAATGGGCCCTTATCCTAGACATGTGCAAAGAAGATTCTGGAAGTCTTTGGACTGAGTGGAGTGTATAGATTATATAGGGAGGTGTTCTGTGGTGGTAGGCAGACTGAGCTGGTTGGTGTGTGTGGCAGTGAATAATCTCTCAGCAAGGCTCAGATTCCAAGAGTTGAGGGAAGGGAGTTTTCTGAGCTAGAAAGTGCCTTTTCCACGTACTCATAATGTAGGACAGACGTGTGAAAACCAGGACGACTACAGATTAGCCCCCTGCAGCCCTCAGCACCTCTCAGTGTGCTCTGAGGTTCACATAGAGTAATACTCTTAAAACTCAAGGAAAACTATTGCAATGAGACTGTAGAGACCAATATAGTTGCATGGGGAAGTAATCCCTATACAGGACTGAATGGGACATGGCTTTGTGTGTATAAAGGAACTGTCCCTTTGTGTGTTTGACACTGCTTTTTGCAAACCCAGATGGGTCTTACATCACAGTCATTGTCCTATCCCAGCTGTCATACCTGGCAGGAGATGGTAAGAACAAGCTGAACTCTTCCATCAAGTGTATGCTGTTCGGGATGTTAGCTGAAGTTGCTCTCCAGAACAGGTTGGGACTAGACCTAGGTTCTAGGGGAACAATGTTTCTATGCTAACAGGTCAGAAGTCACCCATGAAGACACTGCAGCAGGTGAAAGATAGTTTGTAGGAGTGGGAAAGGCAACAGAAAGACTGCCACCTGGTATGAACAGTGGTTCAATCATTTGGGAAAACATCCCTATTAAGATGCTTGTGCTAAGGTCCCAGTATGTGCCACAAGTAGGGACAAAGGTGAGGAACCTCAAGAAGAGTCAAAGATTTGACTCAGGTCCACAAGAAGAGGAGGGAATGTTGGTACCTGAATTCTGAACAAGGAGGGATGCTATTTTGTAAAAGCCACATGGCAGGCTTCTCAGGTTCTGAGCAGGAGAGACACCATTTTGTAAGGACCACATGATGTAGGATTTTGCACAAGCCTATTTCCATAGACACTGCCCCAAGCTGCTTGGCCATACCAGGTAGCCTATCTGTGAAGGACACGTAGTAGTAGTAGTAGTAGTAGTAGTAGTAGTAGTAGTAGCAGCAGCAGCAGCAGTAGTAGTAGTAGTGATAGTGGTAGTAGTAGGAGGGTCACACCTGGTGGTAGTGGTAGTAGTAGTAGTAGTAGTAGTAGTAGTAGTAGTAGTAGTAGTAGTAGTAGTAGTAGTAGTAAGGTACCCTTAGACAAAAGCCAATCATTTTAAAGATCATCAGAAAGCTGGAACCTTCCTATATAATCTTCCTCACGACATTGGGCAGGGCTCATCTCCTTTGGCAGATGGCCTGGCTGGCCAGGTGTGGAGTCTTGTTAGCAGGAGGATTAAAGTATTAAATTAAAAAAAAACTCAAGAACAAAACCATAAATGATAGTCACTAAAAACACTCCCTCATCAACAGTCAGGCCTCACTGAAGGTGAGTGGAAAAGTGACTGAGGGCACAGGCAAGGAGGGCATCCATGAAAAGAGGACAGTGGGTGAGCTGACCACTTGGGGACAGGAGAATAGTGGGAGAATATGGGTGAGCGAGCCCAGAGGCAAAGGGCCAACAGCTGAAAAATGGTCTTGGGGTCCAAGGGAGAGTACAGCAGGAAGGGTGCTGGCCTGGCATGAGGCTGGCCTGGATTCAATCCCCAGTACCACACATGGTCCATCAAGCCCCCTCCAAGAGTGATATCTGAGTTTAGAGATAGGGGTAAGCCCTGTGTAGTGCTAGTTATGACCCTAAAACAAAAAAAAAAAAAAAATGGGCCAGATAGTATAGCAGGTAATAAGATGGGGCTTGACTTACACAAAGACAACCCATATTCCATTCCTGGCACCTCAAGGGCCCCCCCTAAGCCCCACCAGGTGTGATCCCTGAGCACAGAAGGAAGCCCTGAACACTGCCAGGTATGACCCTAAATCTAAAAATGAAAAATAAATAATCCCAGGAGAGTGGATATCCCTCTGGGCTCAGCCTGTGGAATGAGTGTGAAATAGGTGGGTCCCATGGGGAGCAGAGGCTGGGCTGAGAAGAGTAGGCAGGTGGTTGAGGGGTGCTGCTGTTTTGCATTTAAGACAAGGGACTCCTGGTGCAATTGTAAATGGATAAAGAGTGAGGAGGGGATCTGAAGGCTGAGAAGGCAGCCCACTGGAAGTCCCAGGCTGGGTGAACAGCACAACGAGCAGTGGGACAAGGAGAAAGAAGGAAAGGATTTCAGAGACAAACATGACCATCACAGCAATGACGATGCTCCCATGTGGAACATTTATTTCAAACAAGTTTGCTGACAACATTGCTTAGCATAGAATAACTTTAGGCTTGATCACATCCTTAACACTCTAACTTTCCCTGCTAATGTTGTCACCAAAAACAGATCCCTGAACCATTCAGGTGGAATCATTCTCTGACACAGCTAATCCAAACCCCTCAAAACCACTTGGGAGGGGGAGGGAATTCACCACTTGGCATTTCATTTTGTGTTTTTCTGCCATTAAACGTAGAAGCAAGGCTCTCAAAGAGTTAAAATACAAATATTTACAGACCAAGTGGTGAATGGCATTTCATGACATACATTAATATCATGACAGTTATTGTGTAGAAAAAATTTAAGAGTGAATAAATAAACTATAGCTTTATATAGCAAGTACATGTGTAGTATAAAAAGTGGGCCCTATATATATACAAATACATATACATATACATTTTAAGTGTGTACGTGTCCAAGAGTATAAATATACTATATACTTAAATATTTCCCATATGGGACAAAAGTAGATTGCAGCCATATTCAGTGCCGCGAGTTAGAATACTGATGGCAGTTGGGGTCCCCTATGGTCTCCAAGGACCCCCGAATCCGCTTCCCATTCCAAGGATAGACACACCAGCAAAGCACCGGCTCTCCATCCAGAGACGTTTCACACTGCAAAGACAAGAGTACAGGAATAAAGAACACCCCTTAGCCAGGATACCAAGTAGATGTCCCATGACCCTGCACCATCACCGGATTTTTCCTCCCAAAGAAGGCCAAGAGCAAGTTATCTGCACAGGAAGAATCTTTAAGCTATGAGGTCAGTGTGGCCCTGCTCTCTGGCCCCTAACACAGAGCTGAAGAGTATGTGGGGTATGGCCAGTGGCCCCATGTTCCACAGGTTCTCATTTTCCCTAATAATGCTCTCAAAGCCTGAGTCCTAAGAAGCATAGTGGGTATGAATCTGTTGATTATCTGGCACATGGGGAATGTATCTGACACATTGTTTTGGCTCGCTTCCCTGTGCAGTAAGGCATGCAGGAAGACATGTCCAGGGACACTCGATCTCAGAACTTTGGCTTGGGTTCTTTCTCAGGGTCTCGAAGACACTGAGAACCAGAAGGGGATAAGCCTAAACTGCCCCCTCCCCAGCTCAACATTGATAATGATGGAGTAGCGTTTAGTCCAGGGCACCTGAGCAAATGGGATTCTCTGCACTAGCTATAAAACATTCTGCTGGTTTTTGGACAATGAGGGGATGAGCTGATCATGGGGTGAATCTCACTATGATCAGTTCTGGGGCTTTCTGGAGTATTCTGGGAAGGGACACTTGAGGAAAATCTGGCTTTGTAGGTATGTGGAAGCAAGTTAGATAAAGACAAGTACCTGTTTGGTATGATAGAATCCATTCTTGTTGCAGTTGGGCAGGTAAAATTTGTGGAGATCTTCACCAATCTTCTGCTGCTCTTTAGCTAATCTGTCCAGCACCTTATAGAGGTCCTGTCGGCAGGGTTCCTGGAAGAAAAACATGATGACATTGTCAATGAAAGGCCAACCAGGAGAACATAAAGAACAACCTAAAGCAACAATTTGGTATGAGCTGAGAGTCAGTTCTATAAGCAGAAGGTTAGTTAAGATAAAAGATGGAAATATGGAATGATTTCTAACCAGCTCCAAGGAGAGGAGAGAGTGGCCATCTCTGTAGCCTACTCATCACTCGGGCCTCTCCCCCAGGATATGACTTTGAGGCCAGCACTGTTGAAGAAAGGAAATCAGACTCTCTAAACGGATACTTGGGAACAGAGATTACAAGATATTGAATGATTCTCCTCTGTGATCTCTAAGGTCATTTCACTTAAGACGAAAGTTAATTTGTTCATCTGCAGCATTTGAGAGAAGACTTTTCTCCATATGTTGTCATTTCCAAATAGAATCCTGGGAGAGTAGAAAATGGTCGCTCCTCTACTTAGTTTCTTTTGTTTCTTTTCTTTCTTTTTGGTTCTGTGTATGTGTGTATGTATGTATGTATGTATGTATGTATGTATGTATGTATGTATGTATGTGGATTTGGGGGGGGCCACATCCAGTGGTGCTCAGGGGTTGTTCCTAGGTCTGTGTATGGAAGTTGGTTTCAGAGATGCCCCTTGGATACCTCCACTGAAATGACTGTTGAACCTGTACACGCTCCTGGACACATGCCTTGGACATGTCCCCCTGTCATGCCAGATATAAAAAGAAAAACTTGGACTGTTGGGGGGGGGGAATAGTGACCAGAGATGGTCTGCAGGGGACAGAAGGGGGGGCAGAGATAAAGCATTGGAGAAATGCTACTTGCTTTGTATCTATTCACTTTTCTTTCATCTTTGAATCCACTGTCACCTCTGACTGGTGAATTTCCATCTAACTCTCTCTCATTTTTTCTGAAACTTCCACCACCAACACCCCCTATGGTGGCAGGCCTCAGATACCAGGAGAAATAAAAAGTAGGCTTAGTTTCTTCTCTCTCAATCTGGGGCAGGCGCTTGGCATCCCTGGGTAGGCATAAGGTCCCACTCAGAAACTCGGCCCCCCAGGGCCTCTATAAGCCTTGCAGCACCGGGCCCTGGAAGCCTTGAGCCTCTGCAGCTTGCAGCCCTGCAACCCTGGCAGTCTTGGGCCGCTGTAGGTCTGTACTCAAGAATTACTCCTGATGAACTCAGGAGATGTCATATGGAATGCTGGGGATCAAACCCAAGTTGGTCATATGCAAGGCAAACAAGTACCCGCTGTGCTATCACTCCAGCCTCTTCTTTCATGTTTTTATCTGGTATTTTGGGAACCACACCTGGCAGAGCTTGGGGGCCCACATGATACCAGTGCTATTTAACACTTCCTTTTCTACCACTTAATACATCAACTCAAATCACTCTAACTCTGATTCTTTACTGCCCCCAAGTGGCCTATCTTTAACAGGACATGAATGAAGATGTTCTGGAGAAGTTCCAATTGCCTGATCTTCAGTGCCCATGAAGACCTTCTGGAACTGATGGAGGTGATGCTCCCAAGGTATCATGAACACACTTGGCAGTGTGGCTCCATCCTTACCCTTGTTCTAAGCTTTTGAAAGGCACCAGGCTCTTGAGGAACTGCACTCCTGGCACCCCCTCCTGAGGAGGGCTCAGAGCCTTCATGTCCATATGCCACACCCTGTTTGTGTGAAGGAAGAACTTCTAGAAGGTTTGATCCCAGGGAAAAGAGCCCATGAGTCTCAGCTATGATTCCTGACACAGAAGAGCCTCACCTTGTTTTTCTCAACATTGGTGATGCCCCTGGCCCGAATGTTCTCGTAATTGCTCACAGCATTCCAAAGAATGGGGAGGTCTTCACTTGAGGTTGTCGCCAGCTGGGTCACTTCAGAGCTGCCAGGTGTGGTGCTCTCCACAGCAGGGTCTGTCTCATCTGTAAGTGAATCCCACACCATAAGCCTTTGCACCCAGTTCTGTGGCATCACTCCCAGACCCAGCAAAACTAGCTGGACATAAGGACTAGCCTCTCCCTTAAAGGCGCAAAGTCCCATCAATTCTGGGAAAAGATTTAAATATGGGCCAACCTAAGGTACCCTGGATCTGAGCTTCGAAAGCAGGTGATGGAAGCTTGGGCTTAAGGGTCTGGGAAGAACCTTGGGGAAAAAGAAAAGAAGAAGAAGAAGAAGAAGAAGAAGAAGAAGAAGAAGA